>JAOVVA010000044.1:12320727-12340631 GCA_028565275.1 Leiocassis micropogon
AAGTCTTGGAGATGTTGCGGCTGACAAAAAGACAGGAAGCAGAGCTGAAGGTGTTGTGATTTGCTTTGGGATCGACAAGAATCGACAGGATTTTATATTAAGGGGAGAATGCAGGTAGGATGGTTTGGGGACAAAGTTAGAGGTTAAGATGGTTTGGACATGTTCAGAGGAGGGATGATGGGTCTAAAGAGGAAGACCCAAGAGGAGGTTTATGGATGTGGTGAAGGAGGACATGCAGGAGGTTGGAGTGACAAAGGAAGATGTGGTAGACAGAATTAGATGGAAACAAATGGTCCATTGTGGCGACCCCTAAAGGAAAGAAGAAGAAAAAGAAGAAGACACATAATAAAAAATGGTAAAAATACTGAAAGAGGTACTTTAAAAAAAAGTATAATATGGTACAGTCTGTGGTACAAATAAAGTGTTTTCATGTTATTTATTTACCATAAATACATTGTGACATTGTGCTGGAAATGGAACTGAAAAGCACCATTTTACAGTGTTTTTTTTTTTCTTTAAAGGAAATGTGATGCTGCCTAAAAACCTAAAATTCCATTCTTCCATACAGTCCTGAGTCTTCTTAACGGAGGGTTCACAGTTTTTCTCTGTACTTGTGTGATTGTCCTCGGTGTTCTCCAGTTTGCTTCCCTTTTCCAAAAATATGAAATGTTCAAAAAAAGGGGGGAAAAAAGAGAAAGTGGCAACCCTGCGTTGCCTCCCCACCCACTGATCATGAGGGCAGCATAAACACCGACCGAATAACTGCTCCGTAACCCTCCGCGCCCCGGGGCTGTACACTGTGGGCCATGTGAAAGTAGTGCCTAAAACACCAACATAATGTAAACCATAAATAAATATTATAATTTCTAGCCGTTTTTGCGTAATTAGCCGTTTTATTTTTTTTAAAAGCTCAGATAAATAATTAAAAAAAAACTCTAAGTCACAGAAAGCTTCGTTGAAACTGAAGAGAAAAACATTGCTTGTCGCATGCGCTGTTATGTATTCATGCGCCGTAGCGGACCGTCACATAAACATCGCAACAGCTAGTAAAACTGTCCAGCTTCGCCTTTATTAAAGATCTCCTTTTCTAAGTGACGTCTCTGTACACTACAGTCTTTGACACCGAGCCGCGATGAAGTTCCAGTATAAAGAGGAGCATCCGTTTGAGAAGAGGCGATCAGAGGGAGAGAAAATCAGGAAGAAATACCCGGACAGGGTTCCTGTGAGTATAGCTCCAACAACAAACAGCTGCTCTGTCCTAGCCGAGGGAACGTATGAGTGTGTAACCTTTGTCTCAAAATAACGTTAAACCCCCTCTGTGTTTCAGTTGCGTAAGGGTAAATTGATACGTGTGAAATATGTGTATGTTTATCAAACCTGGGATTACGTCAGCCTTGCTGAAGGACATGAGCAGTTAGCATCCAGTTAGCATCGTAATGTTGGAGTGTAATGTGCGAAATCAGACAGGAGTTGTTGTGGCAGTCAGTGCTAACACTGTCTGGGAGAAAATCCAGTCAGATTGTTGGCCAAATATATTATGAAATAGGTGGGACATATGAAAAAATTAAGTGTGTTCTCTGAGGGTAGATACGTATGTGTTATCAGTAGGTATAAGCTAGCTAAGTGGTGGCTAAGTGAAGTGCTAACGCTTTTGTCTTTGTTGTGGAAATACACAAAGCTAAGCACACTTGTGTACTTTTTAGTATTTTTACACCATAAATAAATAGGTGTTTGTACGCATATATATTTATGTGTGTGTGTGTATGAGTGGCCCAAAAATGAAAACAATTTTCAATATGAAAATATATAAACAATCATGGTCACATGATAGCATCATAGCATGATGTGACTACTGACATATAATAGAGAAAATATAATACTACATATTTCTGCCATAAATCAATTCAAGTTTTAAAGTGGAGCATGGATAACTGTTGAAGTGT
The DNA here is from genome assembly GCA_028565275.1 of Leiocassis micropogon. NCBI lineage: Eukaryota > Metazoa > Chordata > Actinopteri > Siluriformes > Bagridae > Leiocassis > Leiocassis micropogon. The sequence goes on from JAOVVA010000044.1 coordinate 12,322,671, forward strand.
GTATACATTTTTTTTTGGCCTCTCTGTATATAAGTTAACTGCCAGCATAATTAACTTTACATAAGGATAAGATATACCTGTGTGTGGGTGTTTATTGCAATTATTTTGTGTAGCAATTCATGTATCGCCACACTGACTCAAATTTTTTTTTAATCATAATTTATCTTTAATGAATATATTTTTGCATTTGAGTTCCTCTATAATCCTACAGATGATGCTTTCTAAAGTGTTCACACATTGGCAGGCAGCGCAGTATCCTGTGTGGTAAGAGCAAATTATTTGCAGAGTCTGTTTAGAAATGGTATAGAATCTGAAAAGAAAAAAAACACACGCTCACGTTAGCTCTCCCACTGATTTTTCTTCTTTCTCCCCCACCAGACCGAGAGTATTGTCCTTTTTCTAGCTCCCACAGCACAAGAAAGCTTTAAATGTTAGGTTTATTTACACATGGAGCACACAAACAGATTCAGTTGTTGTCCAGCATCAAGGATATAAAGATGTTACTAAAGGATATGTTGAGAAGGAAAAATAAAAAATGACAGTAAAGAAGTAGTCGGCGGCGTCAGGCAAATTAAGAATTGCAGTTTTCAGTTTGTATAAAAAGCCAGTCCAGAAAGAAATGAGCAAGTGGTGAAAACGTAGCAAAATCTTTGTATAAATTCACATTTGTTTGTTTATGTAATATAAAAACAAAAAGAACCATCTCTGAATCTTTTTGTTTCCTAAAAACATTTTAGATAATAATGTTCTATAAATCCTGTTACATTGTAGGGTTGCTATCTTGTCATTATAAGCTAAAAGAAAAGAGGTTGTGCAGCACTGTAAGAAATAGAGAACTGTTTTGTTCCAGTATGGTCAGCAGTGCTGTTCTCCTCAGTGTTTGACCATGTTTATGATATCGTTGCAAATTTTGCAAATCAATAATCTATTGGTCGTTAATAAAAAGACATTTTGTTTCCATTGACATTTGTTTAAACAATTCTATTGCCACAGCCCGAACAAATTAATTATGTGAGACACATTAACGAAGCCCAAACAATTTAAACATTCAAACAAATACATAAATAGGCCTTTGCGATTCTATAAGTATGACAGGTTTATAGATTTTTTGATTCAAGATTAGTTTTGAAGATTATGTGCATAGTTTAGAGTGTAGCACCTGTAGGATTATAGAGGTAATGCAAGAATTTACCACCCCAGATGCAAACATTAACCTCTTAACTGTCACTCCATTTTTCCCTGAAATTCCCAGATTCAAATGGTCACTGTTCCCACATACTTCGGTCCTCATGAATGTGGCTTATCTAATTTGAAAGCTACAGTTTTGAAGTTTTGTATAAAAATTATCGTGAATTACTGTGACAGAGTTATAGAGGCTAGAATGAAGAATTTTATTTCTGTCTGCTTTATACACCTCTGAAGGTGACCTTAGAAAGTCTACCAGACCACAGCCAAAAAATATGGGTTTATTAAGGGCCTATATATTATTATATTTCTGTTATTATATAGATTACATGTCGGCATTAGGTCATTCAGTCACAAATGAGGTAATTGTAACTGCTGTGAATAACATAAAATGGATCAAATCCTGAGATTCTAAGCTTTCGAATAGTAGATTGTGTTACCATATTGATCAACAATTTGATGCTTAAAAATTTCGTAAAATATATTTTATGCGACAAAAAAGGGGTCCATATAAAAGCCAGTGATGGTTATTAAAAATAATAGTAATTAAAAAGGGTTTAAATATTCAGTGTGGCGATACATGTATTTCCACACTATTTGATTGTGGTAGACAGTAATAATGAATGACTAGATAGAGTCATTAGTGACTAGTGAAGTGATCATCCAATCATATAAAATTACTAATTGTAAAATTGTGGCACTCTTACAACCCTAGATATGATGCATGTTAATCTATCAGATTTAATCGGTGCCATCCTTTATTAAATTAACATTATAGATTCAGTCCTCTGTACTGCTACAGTATGGGAGAACAACATTAATAAATTGTTTTGTTACCTAAAATATTGTTTACTGCTGAAAATGTGACATTTGGTGTATATTACTTGACTGGAAGAAGTTTGGGATATTAAGGAATGTATGTTTTAGAACAACAAACAAAGGTTCAGGTTTAAAGGGGAAAAGACAGCTGCTGTTTTTCCTCTATTTTTCTCATGCCTATGATTGCTGCATGTACCACCAGGAATGAATAAGGACCTGGAAAAAAAATATGCAAGGGTGTAGGCTAAAATCAGGCACATTGAAATGTATGTATATTTGTAGTAAAAAAAAAATGAACATCTTTAACTAAAGTACCGTGACTTGTACTATGTCTATATGTGACTTTGTAATCTTTGAGTAAGGCATGCTTTTGTTTTTGCTCTAGGTAATTGTTGAAAAAGCTCCCAAAGCCAGAATAGGAGACCTGGATAAGAAGAAATATCTGGTCCCCTCAGATCTCACAGGTTAGTGATGCAATGTAGCAATACAGTGAAGGAGGAAAATGACAATTCTGAATATCACAAAACATATTGCCTGTTAAATAGATCATAATTGTCTAGTTAATAGACGTCTTTAACATGCATGTAAAATGTACACCAGGAGAATCCTTATAGTGTTGGATAAATGGAAACCTGACACCTTCTTGGCTGTTATTCATGCAGAATGATGCAATTAGTAAAGGCATTATTCACTTCCTGACATTGCTCCAAAATAATGACTCCCTCGTTAGCCAGGATGAATCGATAGTACAATTAGGCACTGTAGGGAAACAAGTAAATATATATTTGTATTTTGTTCACATCCTTTGTGTTGTCACATTATCTATCGTTTCTGTGTCTCACTGCAGTTGGCCAGTTCTATTTTCTCATCCGAAAACGAATTCACCTAAGGGCTGAAGATGCTCTATTCTTCTTTGTAAACAATGTCATTCCTCCTACCTCTGCAACTATGGGCCTGTTATACCAGGTACACAACAGCTCAGTTGTTGCTTTTCATTCTTGCATGTTTTTTGATGTTGAATGCAGTTTCTCATTCTCTCTGTTCCTGCACACAGTCTCTTCGTATATTGCTGTAGTTAAATAATAATAATAATAATAATAATAATAATAGCTTCTTTTTTTTTAGGAGCATCATGAAGAGGATTTTTTCCTCTACATTGCCTACAGTGATGAAAGTGTGTATGGAGAATAGAACCAAATGGAAAAATCACTTCCCACCTCCTTTTCCTTCCTTTTACAAAAGTATATAAACCCATATCGGCAGCCTAGAGTTCAGAGCTTCTGACATCAAATGCACTTTTACTCTTCTTTTTTTTTATTTTTATTTCCACTAATGTTTTTCCTTCATTCTAGAGTTTGCAGTAGTTTTGGTGTTTGGCAAATGAAGTTTATTTTTTTTTTTCTTTATACAATCTTTATTTTAAAAAATATATATATATTTGTTTTATAACTGGCCCCAAGCTGATGCTGATGTTTTGTTTCACCACTTGGCAGCAGTAGACTATCAAATGGAGCTTACATGAAAAAGAAAAGAGTTTGTTTAGATTCTGAAATTGATCTTCGTTTCACCAAAACTAGTGAATCGTTCTCCCATAGCTTTACATATATGTTTTGGGGCATTGCGCATTTAAGTGCTGCTGACGAGCCGGTTGTTAAAACCAAACTAAGAGTGAACACTTTCTTTCTCCAATTATGTCCATCAATTCTTTCCATACAATATGAATATTTAATGAGAGTTATTGCACCTGGTTCATTCTATGTCATTTAATTTAAGATTGTATATCTTAGTTGATTTATTTAGGAAGGTTTCTTCTTCATTTTTTTCCTTTTTGTTTTTGAACTCGGTATTCAGCTGCATTTCTGATACCCTTAACTTGAGGTGACAAAATTAAATAAACATAGATGAACTATTACTGTGTGTTTTTCCTGTTTCTTCAAGTAGTCTTGGGTTAGTTGATTCTCAGGTAATAAAAATAAAAGCAGGAGAACAGCTTCACATTATTCACACTATTCCATATGTCATGACTATGTCAAGAGAGAGGAGGATTGGGAGACAGGAATACATGCCATTTCCTCATTGAGTACAATTGATCTATACACTGCCTGGCCAAAAAAGCCATATTTTACTGCATCAAGCAAAGAAAACAACTAAGGTGGTTTGAAATTACTACAAGTTGGTCAGAACCATTCAACACATTATTAAAACCTGGAAGGATAGTGCGGAACCATGAACAACCAAAACATTATGAATGAATGGAGATCACTTAAACACTTGTTTGGTTAAAAAAATAATCAACAGTAAAATCTGTTTAATAATGAAAGCAAGAACATTTCTGTATGCACACAGTCTGAGGAGAGCGCACAGGACTGGGAGTAAACTGCTGTGTGGCCATAAGAAATCCACTTGTTAGTGAGACAAATCAAGACAAAAAGGTTTCAGTTTGGTCCTTTGGTTTCAAAGGACCATAAAGATTGGACTTTGGAGCAAAGGTCATGTGGTTTGAAGATTTCAGGTTCCAGAGTGATGGGGTTGTCAGGGTAAGAAGGGGAACACTTGAGGTAGTGAACCCATCATGCATAGTGCCCACTGTACAAGCTTATGTTATGATCTGTGGTGGCTTCAGTTGTTCTGGTCTAGCCTCAGCAACATTATGTTGCAATAAAAGAAAGTCAGCTTATGACCTGAATACTGAATGAACAGGTTCAATTGAGTTTTTCCTCTCTGAAATTATTTTCACACATGAACTGCCTAACACTTTGTGTGCTGTAATCAAAGCTAATGGTGATTGAATGGAGGTTTAGTGTGTGTGACTTTACTTTTGTCAGGTAGTGTATTTGCACACTTTGGGATGAAGGTGGGTGGATGTGTTTGGGAGGTAGGAGGAAACTCGCACGGACAATTTAAAGAAAATGTTAAGCTCCACACAAATAGGATTGAATCATGGGACTCTGGACCTGTGAGAAGGCAACACTACTTGTTTCACCACCATGCCAGTTTATACAAAATACTCAATGCTAAAAAAAAAGTGCTTATGGTTCTATAAAAGAGTGGTAGAAAGATTGAAATCCCAGGACTGCCAGGAAGCCACTTACAGGGTTTTAAACAAAGCTAGCGACCCTCAACATGAATAATGCTTTGGAGGATTGTATCTGTAAATGAGCAGGAACGATGGTATGTGGCAAAATTGAAGCACATTTTCACCACTTTTATACCATCTCGGTTCCCGCTATGTTGCTCACTGTCAGTGGGGATGTAGCATTAAACAGTCTGCCAAGAACCACAAATATTAAACTTGGACTGCACAGTTACTTTTAATAGTTTGCCTATGGAAATACAGTATAGAGGCTCCAGACTGCTTTTTGAAAGCTTTCCTTCACAGCACTTGACTAAACAGTTCTGATTCTTTAATCCAGGTCTCCATTTAAGCCAAATTTTCTACGAAATGGTCAACTATGACTTCATGCCAGTAGCCATTGCTTTAGGGGGTGTTACAGTGCTGAGAGCCCCAAACTCTGGCAAACTACAGACACACACCCACTCACTAATTGTACAGTCCAGGCAATTTGTAAATGCAGTCAACAATGCATGTCTTTAGACTAAACTGGAGCTCTCGGAGGAAACATTCACATTTAGGCCTTTGGCAGACGCCCTTATCCAGAGTGATTACATTTTTCCTCATTATACATCTGAGCAGTTTTTTTTTAGGGTCAAGGGCCCAACAGGGACAACTTTGGAACCTGGGACCTTCCAAACCGTAGTCCAATGCCTTAGCCTCTGAGCTACCCCATACCCCATGAAAACCAAGCACACTGTGGTGACGGTCATAAAGGGGCGGAGTGGCGCCGCCCCCTTAAACTTAGGCAGAGAAAAATGCTACTTTAACATGTAATTATTTCATTTTTTATTTTAATAATGAAATAAAGTCATTTAGTCACAATATTGCGCTGTATTTCTTAATATAATTTATTTACAATAAAAAAAAATCTAAACTGTATTATGTTCATTTGTGTTCATATATGTGTGTGTCTATGCCTGAGCATTTCAGCATTAATATTTCAGGTAGTTTATGCCTTTGAACTGTTTTTGGTTGGGCTGCGATCATTAAAATCCAACATAAGAATTGTGGACATTCTGTATGACGGCTGATAACCCGGGCCACACAATAAGGACTACAAATCCCGACAGCGAAATTTTAACTTCCGGATTGTAGGTTCTTGTTAAAAGCAAAATAAAAGTCTCCGATCTAAATACTATGAAATACCATGGAAACGCGACGCTTTCTCGTGTTACATTGCGTTGTGGTAGTGTGTCACAGCTACTCGATATAAATAGTGGATATATTTGAGCGATGTATCAGAAAGGAGTAAAAGTGGTGGTTGAAGTTTATGTTAGAGCGGTAAGTGGGATTTAGACTTATGTGGTTGTTTGTATTAGTATATATTTATTTCATGTTTATTTATATGGTGAATCAATGAAGGGGTTTATGTGTAAATGTGTGCGGTTTTTCCTTTAAGAAACAAAGAAACAAAAATACTAATAATGCTGTTACATAGCAAAATTCTGTAGGTATGGCTTCATATTCATATTACTTCCTGCGCCCTACGTTAGTGCACTAGTCTGCATAAAGCATGACAGCATGGCCCACGCGCCCCTGCTAGTGTGCTACATTTCCACATTTCACTATTTGGATCTCAGCCTGTATTTAGATTCCTAACCATGGTTCTCCATACCCCCATTTGTCCACATGTTTATGATATCCCTGCTCTAACAGGTGTGTTTTCATGGTCTTAAAGCAGAGACAGCATTAAAATGTACAGTACTCCAGGAGCAGGGTTGTGAGAAGGTGTTTTAGACCTCTACATACTCTTTACTTGTGTTTGTAGGTGACCTGTCCTGGAGTGCACCTACCAGCAAAGGATGACATGTACCTCAGCATGTGCCTGGTGAACCAGTACCGAATGTCACAATGTCTCCCAGCTGTATTCCCCTTACTGTTTAGGACAAAGATGACATTTGAGAAGGTTTTTATAAAAGTTTTCAGTCACTAAGGCTTTCTTAAATTTTTATTTATTGTGCCTATACCTTTCATCTGATTCAATTTCTTTGCAGATGTTCAAGTACGCCAGAGATCCTGCGGATGTTGCTGAAATGTTGCAATGTACACAAGGAGCGCATTTATTTTTCCTTACTTTCCCCACTATTGATTCATACAATGATCTATATTCTGTCTATTGTTAATATGTTGCGGCACGGTGGCTTAGTGGTTAGCACTGTCACCTTGCACCTCCAGGGTCCGGGTCGATTCCTGCATCTGGTCTTTGTGCATGGAGTATGCATGTTCTTCCCATGCTTGGTGGGTTTCCTCCAGGTGCTCTGGTTTCCTCCCACAGTCCAAAGACATGCAGATTTGTTGAATGTTGATTAGAGGTCTTACCATATTCGTAAAAAAGGGAATAGATACAATGGTAATCACCATCGGCCTCCAATGGTCGCCATTGGCCCTCACAGTCCCTAGTTAGACTACAGACGCTCCTAGACTGATGGATGGATGGATTGTTCATATGTATTGCACAAACAAGCAACAGCAATGCTTATGTAAGAATAAGTACATGTACCCCTAATGCATCAGGTGATGTTTTCCTTACTGCAGGTGAAACTGTTAAGGTTGAGCTCATACAACTGATCCCGCCAGGTAAATGTTTTTTTCTTTATGCCACTTGATACTGAATGTTACTTTCAGGAACAAAAAATTGACTTTCATCGCTCTCAAAAATGGTAATTGAGATCAATGAAAGTATAGCTAGTTATAATGTGGGTCATTTCTCCTTGCTTGCAGTTGGGGAAGTGTTGGCCACATATGAGGACGATGCTAGAAGTTTTCTTTTTCCAGAGCCTAAGCTGGTGCCCTCATTTTCTGGAGAAGATCGTGAAGTGCTAATGACAAGAGACCCCAGTTTTCCTGTAGGCTACACAATGGCTAGAATTTTCCTCTTAAAATTTAAGAACTAAAACATAACCATAAAGTTCATGAAATAACACTTGGGACTTAGTTGGTTTCCTTTAATTACTAGTTAATTACTAGTGACATGCTCTGATGTTCATCCAAGTAAAACACCATCACACACATGCTTATCTTGCTAACTTATCTTACATTCCATTGACTTAATTATTAATGCTGCTAAATAATGCTATAAATCAAACCATAAGCTTGATATTAGTTTACAAAGAATTCATTTTTTATTCTAATTAAGATGAAAATAAAAATTAACATGTATTTTGTGTAATAGCAGCATTACTGGCTCTTTCCTCATAGGGTATTTCTCCAAGGTTAGAGTTCTCCACCAGGACGAAAATCAGCGAGTGCTCTGAGAGGGATCTTTTCCAGAGTGTCCCTGTGGTATAGTTATGCCCTTGTTCAATGTGCATAGTCTCTAATAACATCAACTTTAATGTTGCATATTTTTTCCCCTTTGTCACTGTCTCCTCATTAATTTCCAGAGAGTCCTAACAAGAAAAAGACCAAAGTCTACCAGACATCAGATTCGCTTCTCTGAACCAAGAGGCCTTAGGAATTCAGCGATCTTGAGGTCTCGGTCCCTCTCCCCATTCAGGAGCTTTGGTTCTAGCAGGAACAACTCTGAAACTGTAAATAGACATGTAAGTCTTGCAAGCTTTTAATACATAACCATTTTCTTAATACTACTACTTAAGTATTAAAATTATTTAATTTTATTGTTATGCATATCCTTTTTTTTACTTGTTGTAAAGAGTAGCATCCAGCAGGGGGCACAATGTTCTTTACAGCTGATGTTAGGGAACTAATGTCCATTTCGAAGATAAACAAATAGATAGAATTTACGTGGGTGGGTGCTGATTATTATATATTAAGTGTTATATTCAATTGTAAAGAGCGAAATAGCACTTGCTTTTGCACAATATGTTATTGAACAGTGACAGTGTGACATTGAGATAATCACAGATTAACGTTACAGTACATTTTGACAACAAGATACAAGACAGGAAATACATGATAGTGGACTCAGTACAGCACAATACATACAACAGACATAAATAATATCTACAGGTCCAACAGTATGAAACATTCTGTAAAACAGTAAAATCGAGTAACTGTGACTGGAATAGTGTGTAAGGAGTAATCTTACCACCACAACTGGTGACTAGGCATAATTGTCCACATTTAACATTTCCTAAGTGTTAGGAGTAAAGTGTCTCTTGTGCTGATCTAATCACAAAAGTTCTTAACCAGCAAAGAAAAATTTTGGGTTTAAAGTAAGGGCTATGTGTCTGTGCTTGAGAAATACAGTAGGAAGTGAAGCAAACATTCCTCTCTGCTTTTTTGTAATACTTTTGGAGAAAATCGAAGTAGATTGAAGTAGGATGGAGTTTCATCAAATTGCTTTAAGGGACATATCACAGAACTGTATGTTCTCTGTGGTTAAAATGAAACAATTAAGTAATGGCTTGTCGTCATTGTCGGTTTTACAATTAAATTTAACACTCTGCAAAATAGAATCCCTTTGTGAGCAAGTCCTGACACATCAATGAACCTTCTGTTTGTTCATTAATTTAGCTCCCTGATAATAACCCCTCAGACACAGATGATCTCCTTGGCAACACAGAGGATCCATCCCAGGATAATCACCCTTTGGGATATAAGGGATCTCCCGGCTCAGTTGCACTAAGCCACTCCAGAATGACATACCCAAAGCTGAACAGGTTTGCATGTTTGTGTGTTTTTAATGTGCTTGCATATCATCATATCTTTTTTTTTTTTTTTTCAAATATAGCTACTTTTCTTTTAGCAATATTTTGCATGATATCAGGTTGTACTCCTTTTGTCCGTTCAGATTTTCCACTCCTGGAGTGGAACATTTGGGTTTGAGATACGAGATAATAGATCAGAATTTTAGCTTTAATGCCCTGATTTTTATATCCAGATATGTTAAACAACTTAGAACATGACACATTTTATGTTCTAAGGAAGGTTGAGCTCAATTAATCAAAAACAGTAGATCATGCAGTTGGCATTCTGTTTATTATAGCCCAGGTGTGTCTGTTATTTAAACAATATATAATTCTGAAGTTCTAAAGATATTGGACAAGCATTGGATTTAGGCAGTCCAACAATTTGAAATTTCCTGGAAGGAAAAAATGAAGCAATAGTGTACTAAGAATCAGACATCAAATAAGTTGGCTAAGGAAAACAACATCATCTCATGACACAAACATTGTGAGAACTGTAAAGAAGAACCTAAAAATAGCATTCAGTGACATAATTAATAATTTCCAAAGGGCATGTGTAAAGTATGTAATGTGATATTATCACAATCCACCATTCAAAACAAGACTCATTGAGGGCATATCACAAGATTTGCAAACCACAAATAAGCATTAAGAATCAGAAGGGCAGACTTGGAAATAGAAATTATACTAATGAGCCACAAGCATTCTTAAACCAAGAACAGTCTGAACCAAAGAGATGGGTAGGCCCAAGTGTGGAGAATTAAAGGATTTGCTAATGTGGAATGACAGGTAAGCTCATTGGTCAAGCATGGAAGAGGTAGTGTCATGGCTATAACTTTTGTAGCTGATTCTGCAATAGACTCAATAATCTTTACTGATGATTTTAACTTATGATGGTGTCAGCAGAATGAATTCAGACATCTATTTAAACAGTCTGTTGGCCAATTTACAGAGAAGTGCATCTAATCTATTGCATGGCTTGGGCTTTCATGGCTTGGGCTTGGGACGTCTGGAACAGCATCACCAATTTTTATTAGAATATAACTCAGAAGTTTACAGAAACATTATGGTTGCAAATTTACAGAGAAATATATCAAATCTAATTGGAAGAAACTTCATCATGCTGTAAGACAATGGCCTAAAACACAACAAAGTCATAAGACAGAAAAAGTGGAACGTTTTAGATTTGCAAAATCAATCATCAGGTCTTAGTCCAAGTGAGCATTCACTTCATGAAAAGGATACACAAGAGAGAAATCCCCCAAAACCAAGAACAACTGAAAGAAACAAGCCTGGAGCAACAAGCTGTAAAAAGAAGATTTCAAGAGCTTGGTGATGTCCGTGGTCACCGACTTGATGCAGGCGTTAATTTTTATTCATTAATTAACAGTTCTCAATTAACGGCTATTCCAGACAAAGAATGCGTGACCAAATATGAAGTTGAATATGATGTCTAATTTTTTCTTTGTTAAATGACACATTTTTTATCTGTTTAATATTAGGCTAAGAATATGTGGAGCCTCTGCCATGAAGTCTTGGTTAATATGAAAATAATATTGTATTAGAACAAGTATGTAAAACAATTGCCTTGCAGTCATCAATTTGTTAAATATTGCATGTTTATTTTAGCAGTTCTTTCCTGCACACCCCGAATTCATGGGAAGTGGTTCAGGAGCGAGTGCGCCATCTCCTCACCTCTCCCCAAGCTGTTCACAGACTTGCCTATGTGAGTAACACACATTAACACGTTCAGATGCCACATCTGTGCTATGTTACAGTACATGTTCTTTTCCCTCTGATGGCAGGGAACTACGAAGTTTGAAAGAGATGAAGTGTTAGAACGCAGGTCCATATCACAACCCCTCAACTTTCTGAAAACAAAGGTATTGTAAATGGTTGTCTAATACTTAAATATGTACACTGATCAGCCATAACATTAAAAACACTGACAGCTGAAAGATATTGATTATATATACTGGGGCAAGTAAGCGTTCAGTTCTTGATGTCAATGTGTTAGAAAGAGGACAAACGAGCAAGTATAAAAATCTGAGTGAGTTTGACAAGGTGTTCAGTGTTTCAGTGTTGTGTTAGTTATTTATAAAAGTAATAATTTACAATTACTTGTTACTTTTCACTAAAAGTAATATTTTACTATTACTCAGTAATGTGTTACTTTTAAATTTGCTATCTCTTTTGAAAAGAAAAGGATTTTTTTTTACCCTATATGAGTCAGGATGGGGCGGCACGGTGGTGTATTTGTTAGCACTGTCGCCTTGCACCTCCAGGGTCTGGGTTCGACTCCCGGCCAGACTCGATCCGTCTCTGTGTGCATGGAGTTTGCATGTTCTCCCCGTGCTTGGTGGGTTTCCTCCGGGTACTCCGGTTTTCTTCCACAGTCCAAAGACATGTAGGTTAGGTTGATTGGCGTTCCCAAATTGCCCGTAGTGTGTGAATGAGTGTGTGTGTGTGTGTGTGTGTGTGTGTGTATGTGTGTGCCCTGCGATGGATTGGCACCCTGTCCAGGGTGTACTCCGCCTCATGCCCTAAGCCTCCTGGGATAGGCTCCAGGTCCCCGCGACACTGAATACAGGATAAAGTGGTATAGAAGATGAGTAAGTGAGTGAGTGAGAGTCAGGATGGCGGCAACAGCACACGAGGGTGGATGTAGTGGTGATGCAGGAGCAGCTATAGAGTTCTACCAAAACATTTAACTAGAGCATGGTCGTAGCCATGCTAATATCTTGGTCAGAGCTGGTTTAGTGGTACGAGGGGGACTGACTGAATATTTAAGCAGATGGTTTTAATGTATATTCATAAACACTTTCACAAGAATACATCAATATTACAACATTTTCCATTATAAAATATTATACAATTATATTAAATATATTTATGTGATCATAATCAGTTTATTAAATCAGTTCAGGAAGCTCTCTCTGAATAAAATGTTCTGCTGCTTTTTAAGGTGGATACCTGAAGACTGGTTTTTCTTTTCTTCTTCTTGAAGCTACCAAAGATCTAAGGTTCAACATTGATTAAGTGTGAATTCTTTAACATATCATCCAGGGGGTGTGCACTTGTGTGTAAATGTGTGTAGATTTAACTATTCTTAGATGACATATGAGAATAAATCATTAACATGTGGTGTTCAACTTTAGGTCTGTGATGGTCAATTGATTTATCAGTGTACACAGTGTTCAATTGCAAAAAACAAACAAAAAAAAACATAAAGAAAAAAATTGCAAGAAAAAACGTGACAAAACATGCTTAAAGTAATAATATTTTGTTATTTAATAACACACGCAGTTGTTCATTAATTGAATTCATTATAGAGAGAGAAAGAGAGAGAAGTGCCTGAATCAGAGCAAAACTCAGGTGTGTCACTTACAAAGCCATTAATAAGCAATGCTGTGTACATCTCTATCTAATGTAAACTCAATGTTTTGTATGTTATACACAGATTGTGTATTTGTTTTAGCAAATATTCAACTATGTAAATGTTATTTTATGAATTGAAATAAAAGCAGATTTTTCCCAGTTCATGATAAGTTATGCATTTTAGAGATGATTTTTATCAAGTCTGAAAGAGATGAAGTGTTAGAACGCAGGTCCATATCACAACCCCTCAACTTTCTGAAAACAAAGGTACTGTAAATGGTTGTCTAATACTTAAATATGTACACTGATCAGCCATACCATTAAAACCTGAAAAGATATTGATTATATAGGGGGCTCAGTGGATAGCACTGTCACCTCTCACATCCAGGGTTAGGGGTTCAATTTATTATTTTTTACCTCCGGTCTATGTGTCTGTGTGTGTGTGTGTGTGTTTCTCCAGGTATTCTGTTTTCTCCTACAATCCAAAGAGATGTAGGTTGACTAAAAAAAATCCATGTGATTTTTGTATATGTGTATACAGTATGTTTGTGTGTGCTTCTTAAATAATTAAATAATCATTAAATCAAGGAAGTAAAAAAACAGAGTAGACACACAGATTTTATGTATTTTATTCATCTATAGTTACATAACATGTTGAGATATACAAGTAAGCTAACGGACTGTAATTGATTGAGACGTTGACAAAAATGTGCTTTGAACAGCCTATACAGTGTAAATTCTGGATCACCATAGTTGACTATAAATCAGCCATATCATCTTAACAATGATATTTTCTCTGCTTGGCTCACAAATCCAAAGTTGTACGTGAAAATCATGTAATAAAATAATTTGATTGGCACTAATATAGTAAACCTACATCAAATGTAGTCACATTGATGGGAATATTTAATAACACTTTGTATTCTCTCTGCACCTGTGTCTCACTTTGCACACTTACTGTTTCTACCAATTAGGAAAATAAACTATTCGGAAAAAGGATAAGAATGGCTCCTCTCATTGAGATTCTTAGAAAGTCAGCGGTGCTCCTTGGTTATAGCATGCTTTGTATGCATGGGAGAAGGAGTCCATTTGCCTTCATCCTCCCAGATCGATGGCATTATCATGCGATAATGGCACTATAAAATAGCTACTGAGAGGAAAATGAAATGATCCAGGATTCATTCATTCTTCGAAGGCCACATCTGAGGTGTTCATCATATTGCTTCATGCAATACTTCATTAAATATTTATAGCTTCCTTCATACGAAAACATTTAATTTGGCACAAGTTAGAGATCTAAGATGCTCGTAGCTTATGTTTCAATGACAGGTGTTCAGGTAAGATTAATGATTTGAGGGAGAGATGCTAAAAAGTAACCCACTAAAAGCCAATTACAAGGCTGAGCAGTACCATATTGCTTTTTAACACTACAGGTCATATATAGAATAGTTTTGTTAAGGTCATGCTCTTTGTTGCAGTACATACAGTATACACAAATCTGCTTTGTTGGCACAGTAAAAATCACGCATATTAACATACTTCTAAAGCAGAACAGGTTTCTGAGCATTTACATGAACAATTGTTAGTAATAAACCATTAAAAACCACAACGCAGGTAAGAAAAATGTTTAAAAAGTGCCTTTGCATATCTCTTAGCAACAGGACAACACATTTTGGAAGCACTCACATCATTTTTCCCCCCTCCATTCCATGAATAACTTGGCACAAAGAAAGTAGTAGTAGATTCAGCACAGTAATAGGGCAAATTTGGGGAGAGAACAGTAATGACAGCTACTGACAATGTCTGCATTTGAACATGTTCTCTGGAATGAGCCTCCCCCCTTGTAATGGCACTGATTTATTCTTTTTTTTATACCTCTGAACTCTTCTAGAGAATTCAAAAGTAATTCCATTCCATCAGCCATAAGTGACTTGGGACTAAAACTGTGAGGTCTCTGTAAAGGAAATCGCATCACTTTTGTCCACAGTGAAGCCGCCATTGACGTAGGATTTCTTCTCGCACTCTTCATCATCCAGAGTTGTTTCGAGGGCGAACGGATTGGCCACATCTACATCAGAGGTAAGATCCATCCTTTCCAACTCGTGCTTTGAGAGCTTCTGTACTATTCCAGCACCAAAGGCATCCCCCAGCACGTTGACCATAGTGCGGAATCGATCACTAAACAAAAAAGTTGAAGGGAACAATACGTTTCTTAAAAAGTTTCTTAATGACTACTATATTGTTGACAACATACAAACTGAAAAACAGTCATTTCAAAGAATATTTAGTATACATAAATCTATCTGATTTGTGTTAGTTTTAAACAGACTTGATTCTCCTTAATATTTATAGGCTTCGGTGGTGTCCTGTTTCCTTGCTGTTTCTTAAAAATGCTAACTTTTCAGTCCAGGCCACATGAGTATGCCCTTCCTCTCAGAGCCCAGGGTATTAAGCTCTAATTTCCCCCTCAGATGGCAACATCGTCTGAGGATTAGGAAAGGTCGGCATTCATGTGGTCCATTAAACCACCTAATGCCAGCCTCTAAGCCCTAACCTGAATTAACACCCTACACACACTCCCTCTATACTAAAGGGCACAAGATGCACAAATTCTGTGAGAGACAAGAACGCAAAAAAAAATCCACCAAGCCTGACTAGTTTTTCCTGACATCAAGTCTCCATAATTACTGATTTGTAGTCATCTGTGTTTGAGTAAAATAAAACTAAATTATTAGCATTGAATTACAAAATCCACATTTTCCACACTGACTGTGTGGCTGATTGGATAAAAGCAGGAATGTACAGGTGTATTTACTATATGAGAAAAAGTGTAGGTGTTTTTCAACAAGTGAGTGGACGCTGCCTAATGAATGCGAAATGAGACATTAAATATTATATAACACAAATCAATCTATTTTGATTTTTAATTATTTCAGTGACCTGGAAGACTGAAAATATAATGTACCTAAAACAGTGTTTTGTACAACTCCCTGCACATCATGTGTATCCACCCACTGTTCTGATTTAATGCTGTTGTCTTTTGTGATGGCTGTTCAAATTAATCACAATCTGATTCTGATTAGTAATTCAGATACGCACATGAGCCAATCAACAGCCACAATGAGGGTGACATCACTGGCAGGAAGGCCCACTGCTGTCAGCACGATCACCATGGTTACCAGTCCAGCATTAGGAACTCCAGCTGCTCCGATGCTGGCTACTGTCGCCGTAATACTGCAGAGGTAGCATTAATTAAATACTGCTGAGTCTACTGGTTTAGAAGAACAATGCATAAATGTTTAAAATAAATATCTGTTGCACTAAAATGCCCATTAACCGAGTTCAGTTAAGAGTGCAAAGCTACACGCTGAAATTCTTTCCAGATGTGAATGGAATTTGCTCTATACTTACCTAATTGTCACTATTTGTCCCACATCAAGGTCAAGACCATTTAACTGGGCAATAAATATGGCCGCCACTGCCTCATAAAGTGCTGTACCGTCCATGTTAATGGTGGCCCCCACTGGAAGGACAAACCGTGTGATCCGCTTGTCAATCCTATTATTTTCCTCTGCACATCGGAAGGTGACTGGTAAGGTTGCAGAGCTAAAGGAAATCAAGTTTGATATTTAATTCAATAATTCTATGTCTCACTTTACAGTTTAGAATATTTCTACTTATAGTAAATCTCTAACTTTAATATATCCCGAATATAACTATAGTGATCAAAATAACTCTTTTTGTTCCCACAAAGTATTAAAAACAGACACATACCTGCCATATTTAGGTCCATCTATATTATCACATTAAACACTACACACTGTCCCTATCCATCCACTCATTCTCGTCTGCAAATGTATGTTAAATCCTAGTCACAGGAATATGACAACTTGGTAGCTGATTGTGTTACACACCAGCCTTACCTTCCTGACAGTTTAACCTTTGATTAGCACTTACATTTCACACCGTTGAGACACAGTGGAACACATTAGAAGATGAGACTCACCTTGAGGAGATCATTAAAGCTGTTACCAAAGCTTGTGCCATTCCCAGAGCAAACGTGAAGGGATTCTTTCTTACAAAGACGAAGTAGATCAGGGGTAGAAAAATAATGGCATGGATGGCAAGTCTGTAAAATCAGAAATGGTATATATAATTATTAAGCATTTTTGTGTCAGTGTAGGATAAATTATCTTTTGCATTAGATTTGAAAAATGCATGTTAAGGAATGGAACACATTTAAAAATGTTTCACAAGTTCATCACACCACTGGCAATTAATAGTATACTGTACCAAGCACTGATATCTCGTGAGGAGTTCTGGGGCATGGTTGGCTTTCCAATTATTTGCAGAAGTACTCGAGTTCTTTCACAGCATACTTGGCAAACCATGTCTTCATGGAATATGCACAGAGGCTTTATCAAGCTGAAAGTGGTTTAGACTCCTTTGCTCCAATAAAGTAAAATCATAACGCTACAGGAATAAGAGACATTCTAGATGCAAGTTGTGGGTCAGACCAAAAGTTGTGGGTTTGAGGATATACAATATGGATATATATACAGTGGCTTGCAAAAGTATTTGGCCCCCTTGAACTTTTCCATATTTTGTCACATTACAGCCACAAACATGAATCAATTTTATTGGAATTCCACGTGAAAGACCAAAACAGCTCCAGTTCAGTCAGATTAGATGGACAGCGTTTGTGAACAGCAGTTTTCAGATCTTGCCACAGATTCTTGATTGGATTTAGATCTGGACTTTGACTGGGCCATTCTAACACATGGATATGTTTTGTTTTAAACCATTCCATTGTTG
>JAOVVA010000044.1:12342288-12354443 GCA_028565275.1 Leiocassis micropogon
AAAGGGGGCTGAATAATTACGCACACCCCACTTTGCAGTTATTTATTTGTAAAAAATGTTTGGAATCATGTATGATTCTGTGTATGTCTGTGTAGCTAGCTAACTAATAAGTCATGCTTCCAAGAAGTAACATCTCGGAAGCAAGTCGTTGTACAGTGGATTAGGGAGGAGTGTTCACTTTTACCCTACAATTTTAACAAGGTCATGATAACACCTTATTTATCTACCCAACCATGTGAGAGTCGAGATGTTCTTGGTATGACTCAGCTGCAGCAGTTCTCTAGCCTCTTCTTTTCCACTTGAGTTAGCTGCAGCTACAGAATCTCCTCACGGCTGTTGGGTCAGCAGCATTATTCATGTCATTGAAAATTTAGGGGAGCGTACACCCATCGAAAGGTCTTATTACTGTATCTGCAGGTTGAGCAATTTTAGAAGTCCTTGGTTCTTATCTGGTCAGGGACAGGGCCAGCCAATATAACACAATATTGTGGATGAAAAGGCTACCGTGACTGCAGTAGTAAATCCACTTCACTGACAATCAATAAAGGAGTGTTAGGATTTCAACAAATACTCACCCACTAAGCACAGTCACCATGTACAGGCCCATTTTCCTGAAGATATCCCAGTCCTCTACCTCAATTATCTTAGCAGCAATTAGAAATAGAATACCCACTGGCATGTAGCTACAAGGATGAAAAAACAACAATTTCATCAGAAATTAAGATGTTTGATGAAATTATTTATTATTATTATTATTACTATTATTATTATATAACATAAAATAACGCATTAAAGGAAAAAATGCACTAACCACATAATGATGTGTACCAATCTCATAGTGGCCTCATTCAGGGCATCAAAGAACTCCAGCAGGATACGTCCCCGTTCTCCCATTTTGCCAATCACCAGCCCAAATGCAACACAAAACACAATAAGGCCGAGAACATTGATGCCGTCTGTGTACATGCCCACGATAGTGTAGTCTTTGGTCAGATTCTGTTAAACATAGGCAGAAAGACAGCTATATTATGGGTGCTAATGCGAGAAACAATATTCCCTTGTAACTGAAGTCTTCCAACTATGTTACTTTACTACAAAGATTCGTTAATATAACTATGTTTGGGGAAAATGCTATTTTCTGCTTTACCTGTGCAACAGTTGCCAATATGTTGGTTAAAGGTGGGAATGTTGTTGTAACCAAATTGCTGTCGTTTGAAACAGGCAATTCTATCTCCTTGCGCTGGGTCTTGTACTGAAGGAGAAATATATAAGGTTATATAGTTCCATCCATCCATCTATCCATCTATTCATTCATGAGACCATTTACCTGCTGAAAACATGCCTGCACAAGATTCTCTGGAAACATGTTCCTAGTAAAATAAAAAGGACCAGAGTTGAGTTTTCATATAACATTTTATTTCAGATTACTATTTAATAGAAATGGCAGCAATAACAATACCCAGGATTCATATCCTATCCAGCACCAGCAACATACATACATACTGTACAAAAAAACAAACAATACAAACAAACAAACAATTAAATAAAATACATATAAAATAGTGGATCTGATCAGAGCAGAGAAAAGAAGGAGAAGATCATTTCTGGTCCTGTAATTAATATGGCCTGAACTATCAAATGATGAGAATATGAGAATGTAAGGCTGGCTTAAAGACCTCATGTAATAACAACAGAAGCCACAGAGAAAAACTGATATCAGGTGACACCCAAGGTTTCAGGATCAGTACCAGAAAAGAAAAAGAGATGCCATCTCAAATCAGACACACAATCAAATAATGCAATTGTCATTAAACATAAGAAATTCTCAAATAATGGGAAACTAGTTACCTGATAAGATCCATCAGAGTGTCAGCAGTGGTGACATTTGGAGTGGATCCAGCTCGGTCAATGTTGTCTGCTGTCTGAGAGACTCCAGGTTTAATAGTTGTTACCAAGATTATACCTGTTGGGAATATTAGAGTTTGAAGTGATGTGTTTTAATGTAGAAGACATGAATATGTTCTACATCATTATCATCAAGCAGGCTGTGTTGTTGTTCCTCACCAAGAATGACAGCTATGATCGTTGTGGAGAAATAGTAGACGACTGCACGGAGTCCGATGCGGCCTGACACTTCTGAATCAAGAGCTGCTACTCCTGCAGAAAGAAAAGGGTTTATAGTCAGTTCAGTGGTATTACCATTAATTTGAATAATAACTCCTGATAATAAATAAATGACAAAATGTGCAACACAGATTTGTTTGCAAACTAAGAAGAAATATATTATGTTGCAATTGGATTTTTGCATATTTTGGCTATGATTATTTAAAGCAAGCCCATTGTTTGGAATTGGGCTGTATTCTTTTTGAACAATGCTGGACCAAATTATCAACAAGATTCATTAACACCTACTGTGCATTTGCATTTATGGAATTTATCAGACGTCTCTATCGTCCCGTTAAAATACATCCCGGTACTGGTTTTCCCTTGTTACCAAGAGTTATCCCTTGTTATCAAACCCTGTTGGGTAGGTTAAAGGCCAAATGAATCCTATGAGAATGATTAAGATGTTCCAAGCACTATTTGTTTCAAGCACGTTTCGTAATACACGGTTGAACTAGAATATGTAAATTTGCCGACACAACATGCTGATTAGGGCTTTTTTTTTGCCACTAATTACACTCTAACTCTTTGGAAAACTAATATTATGCTAAATATGGAACTACCATATGAAATACTACAGTATACTAATGCTTACTACATTAGAGAACACTACTGCAGAGACTAGTAACTTACTTAGCAGTGTATTTTAAAACGTACACCACCTCCATAAAAAAGAGTAACTCCATCTAAACTGGAAGCTGTAATGACAATTTCACTGTGGTTAAAGCTACACAACAACCACAAATACCACTTGAACACAAACAATTAATTAATATAAAAAGACTAAGAATTTCCATTTAGGTTTAAAATTCCAGTTCTATACACAGGTTCCACAGTTTTTCGTTTTGGGATGAGATTTTAAAATGCATTTCTAGACCTATAATACTTATGTGATTTAAAGATTAATTAAGATTAATCTTCCACAGTATTTTCATGAAACAAACCTAGGTACTTAAGCAACATCACACGAGAAGGTTTGCTTTTGTACTGAACATTAGTGATGGGTCGTTCATGAACGATTCGTTCTTTTTGAACGAGTCTTTAACGTGACTCAGAAGAACGAGTTTTCTACTGGGCGCGCATGCGCAAAGCATCGCAAAACCTTCGTAGGTTATGGACAGGAAACAGAAATGAGTTGAGTCTTTTTGTCCGAATCGTACGTTCTATTGTCACGTGACTCCCATAGACGCTATGCAGTGCAGTACACAGGAGACAGAATCGAACGGTTTTCAACGAATCTTCTAGTCCTAGCCCCGGTCGTAGGCGATATGCAGTGCAATAAATGTAAAAGAACGACTTAGACTAGAAGATATGATGGTGAGCGGCGCATTCTGTTTATCATAACATGTTTTAGCTGCATTGTAATATTTCCATTACTGAAACTAGAGCCAAAATTTGTGTAAGTAGATGTGTTAGAGCTTTGTTTATTGAAAATGTAACGTTAAATTTTATTTCTGATCAAAAGAACGAAATGAAATAAACGACTCAAAAAAAGTTTCGTTCATTTTGATGCACGAGATTCAAAGAACCGAGTCACTAAAATGATTCAAACTCCCCATCACTACTGAACATCAGTATTTATGGTATGAGGTAGTAGGCATGTTGGTGCAGGTTCTGGGGTTATATCCCAAATAACGTTAAATGGAAAGCTAGTGCACTAGTGTGTACAATACCATGTTCCTCAGAACAAGTAGGGCCCTCGATCAAGGGTTCAAGATTTATTTGGGATTCAGGCTTGTTAGAAGCTAGTTAGCCTTATAGCTCGTGTTTGCCAGAAATAAAACAACATGGACGGTTTAGAGGCAACTCAGAACAGCTTAGACACAATTACTAAGAAGACAAAATGTCGTTTAAGCTATACATAACATTATTAGATGTTTTTTGTGCTTCCATGACTGGCTTTGAATGTGGCTTTTGACAGGTAGCTGCTCTCCCCTCTTTCCTTCAGTATACTGCGGACCATATCAGCCTTTTTTTCCACAGACAGTTAGTGTAATTAATGATTGATTGAACACCTGTGACGCGGTGTGATACATATGGTTAAACATTCCCAGTGTTGTTGTGCTCTATTATCACCACTCATAGAATACCTCTCCTATCAGATTACTCAGTCAGAACTAACTGTTCTGTCATTCTTTATATTTTTTCAACCTGGAAATAAGCTTCACACCAGCTGAAACATTTTGGCCTTTTTTTATTTTTATTTTTATTTTTTATAAAATGAAGATGTAGTTTACATAGTAGAGGAGATGGAATTGTTTTAGAAGACCTGTCCGATATTTGCATTACAGTTGCAGATCACTTTGCAGACAGCACAATTTCATGTGATCACGTCCATCACTTAATACATATATTTTCTTTCCAGTTTTTCCACTGCAAAAAAGGTCTGATGCATTACCTGTTAGAATTATAATAAACACTAGATTGTTACCTGTTATCATGCTGGAGATGATGAGGGGTAAGATAACAAGCTTTAACATTCTCATCAGGAGCTCTCCAGGGAAGCCAAAGTATTTCTTATCAAGGTGTGAGAGTGCAGCATACTCCCTTACTAACACACCTAGGCCTATTCCTGTAAACAGAATGTGAGACACAAACACACACACACACACACACACAGAATTTCTTAATATATACTAGTAAAATTCCAAGCCAGCATTAACACATTCCAAGAACTTTATCTGGTCGATAAGTCAGAGAATGATCACTTCAGGAGACAACTGTTTTGCTTTTTAGTGAAGGGCAGTTCAAATCCCAAACATACCGTTAGTGAGAAAATCTTTTACAATGCTCGTACAATTTATGGAGAGCAAAGTCATCAGATGTGCACACAGCTCTTTACCCAGACAACACTGTTGCTACTTTATCAGTAAAATGAGCACAGAAATAATTGCAAGTTCTGTTTAATGACTCATGCTGAAGCTTGGGATGATAAATGTTTATGTGAATGAGTTTCCTACACTGAATTAGGGTCACACTGATGAAATACTGGGACATTTCTGTCCTTGCATTAAACATTTTGACAACACAAATGAGTAACTTTGAGCTACTAAATGAAATGGTTTGGTAATGAAACACCACAAGGACTTCTCCAAATCTTAATGTAAATAGCATTATCGTGGTGAAATTAGGCTAACTGCATAATCCCAGCATATGAAATTATGACACTTGATTTGCCTGCCATATATTGCTGATAATATTATGTGGTACATTATGACGGGAATTTTTCATTTTAGAACCATACATGACATTTATACTCCTTGTAAACGACACTTCATTGTTTTTGGTTATAATGATCAATTATAATCACGAGAAACACCCTATGAAATCACAGAGTCATTATTATTAATGAAATGCTAGAAATGTTAAAATGTTGCTTGATCTCAAGCTATGACACTGAAAATCCCCAATCCAGTGATTTTTATTTTTATTACTGCACAGATGAACTATAAATCCTTTGCCTCCCATAAACAAGACTGAGTTGCTGCATGGTTTTACAACCTGAACTCAGCATACATTCTCATTTACAGTACATGAAGTTTGCTTAATATGTATGATATTTGAGGAAAACAGTGACTTAGCAGGAAGCATCGATGCCTCACAGGGTTCCTAAATTGTTTCTGATCTCATTTGGAGAATTTGTGTCTGATTCCTTCAGATTCACAAATTTAATTCCAAAAACATGCAAGTAGACTGGAAACCTACTGTATGTTCTGTAAATGATTGGCATCCCATACATGGTGTATTTTAGTCCTCCAGGTGTTTCTGGGATTAGGCCTTAGAGCTACCATAACCCTGATCAGAATAAGGTGAAGGAGGTTAATGAGGTTGCAGAGCAAAGCATGACAATTTGAACAATCTCTAATGTACTGTACACACTTGTGTCTAAGACTGTATGACACACTGATGAATGTAAAAAACCAACACAGAACTAAAAATAGTTGTGGCAGCCATATTGAAGCTAGACCTCACTTTGGTCACTTTGATCTCACTTTGTTTAGTGATGCAGAAAGGTTTGAGTTGAGAAAAGTTGGAATTGTAATTTAGAAGTGGTTTGAATCTAAAGGTTTTGCAAATTGATTTGTACAATTCGATTTTTTCAGATACGTTCAGCTATTTTATGAAGCAGTTTCTATTAAACAAAACACTGTTGGCCAAATTTGAGGCAAATATGTGATTAATTAGACAAAGAATTTCTTGAACCTAATGAAACTTCATACTTGTTACCAATATTAGGCTCCATTGCAAAACAAAGGCAGATGTTTTAGGGCACCAAATATGTGTAGCTATATTCTGAAAAACGGAAAACTGTTTTCAATTAATTTGTTTTATAAACCAATTTGTAATGTTTAATGCATCCTTTATGACTGTTGAATTACCAGCATTTTGTTCTGTACAGTTTTTTTATTCTTATACTAAGATTTTGGACATTGGGCATAGACTTTATTGCTTTAAAGCACTCTATAAGTGAATAGCTGCAATAAAGAAGCTGCTTAATTGTCAGCTGGGCAATCCAAAAATGCAGAACTGTGCAATAGTATGTCTTTATAGAGCAATCAGCAATTTAGTGGATCTTGCAGTTCACACAGCATGAAATCAGTGTAGTATGAGTCTTGCATAAAAAAATATAAAAAGCTTATCTAAATATGCTGTTTACATACCAAACGTATTTTCAAAATGTACAAGATGTATTTTCAGAAAGTATTTTCAATTTAATCAGACCATATTCATAAATAACCAGAGAGTCATTGTCACTCAAGACAACTGATGCTAATCACAGTTTTATCTGAGTTGGAAGTATTACTACAGTACGTCATTGATAGCAACATACATTATGTTTATCACATGTTTCTGTGGTCACCAAAACTGTGTGAAAAGGTTTTGTTCAGGATGCATGTCAGAATTTTGATAGTATTTTTTTCCTTATTGAATGAATATGTTTTTTTTCACAATAGTATTTTTGAATAGATGTGGTCATGTTTTAAAAACACATTAAGTGTCCTGAAACTGCACCTCATTTAAGTAAATCCAACTGAACATATTAATAATATGTGATCACATATTAAAAGCTATTCAATTCGATTTTATTTCTATAGCACTTTTAACAATGGACATTGTCCTACTAAAAAGCTTTATAGTAATCTATCAATTCCAGCTATAAATCTCAGGCAAACACTCCCTGAGATGACATGAGAAGGAAAGTTTGAGAGGAACCCGACTCAAAAGGGAACCCATTTTTGTATTGGTGAAACTGGATGGTGCGATTATAAATAATTCCTTTTTATATCTCTGTGCTGTATAATCATAAAATGTAACTGTGTAACCAGGAAATCAACAGTTTTCAACTGTTAATGAGTGAAAAAAAAACACATCATTACATGTGAAAACTTTAAAGTGGTAAATATGAGCAAACTACCTTGCTGTATCCAAGTAGAAGTGAAACGCTGGGACAGGTGCATTAGCGTAACAGGGGATTATATAGAGAAATAAAGATACCATAGTTTTCACTCTCAGAACTGTGTTCTGTTATTTTTTCCCAGTTTGACTTGAACTCTAATTAACAATTAACTTTTATTTATATAGACATTTTAATGAGAGACAAAATCAGATTTACAAATGTCTGGATATAATAGTAAATTCCTGATGAACAAGCCAGATGCAACAATAACAACAACAAAAAAATTCCTGAAACAACATGAGGAAGAAAACTTACAGTAAGAGGACTCCAAATGGAATCCATCCATATTCTAGGTGGCAACTGATAGTCAGATTATAAATTCTTCTTCTTCCAAGTGTATACTAAAATCTATAGTGTCTTATAATTATATAATATAACTTATAACTTATATGCTGAATAATAGTCTTTGTGATTAGAGCAGAAGTTTTTAGGTATAACTCTTAAGTATCCAAGTGAAGTTTTCTGCTGAGACAAGGGTTAGTCTTGGGTGTGCACTCCATTGGAAGTGCAATCTTTAGATAATTCATGTGGGACCTCTCCCATCAAGAGAAAGTGAATCACAAGTGCAAATAATGGAATTATATGGGTGAAAAAATCTATTGTAAAGTGTCAATTATAAGTGAAAAATGTATTTATGAATCATGTGTTGAATTTACTGCAGGGGTTTTTATACAATAGCTGTTGGAGGATATATCTCTCCATAGTTGTGCATGAGAGCTTATATTCTAGCTCATAGTTCATGAGAATTTGCAAAGGCTGACCATTAACAGAATAATCAAGACCAGCGCTCTACTGTATGTTAATGTGTGATGAAAAAGACTGTTTTCATTCTCACACCTAGAGTATAGTCACGCTTGTCTGTGGTGGCCGATAAATGTTTGAACAGCCAAGTGAGACTAGAATGTCTAGATCTCTCTCTCTCTCTCTCTCTCTCTCTCACTGTCTCTCTTTCTCACTCACACACGCCCACATACTGAGACCATGCAAAAGCTGACCTGTGATCAATCACCGATGAACACAACATCCCTGAAATATCTAAAACACCAGTGCTGTAAATAGCACACTGATTATTGCAAAGACTGCGATATAAAGCTACAACAGAAAGATAAAGAAATCATGGTGGAAAATATCTATAAATGTATTTTCTCAGCATTTTTCAATGACTGTCATCTGTTGAATGATTTCCACATTACAGACGAATAGTACTCCTTTGTAGAGAGATAAAAGGGTGAGAGAAAGAGAGAAGGAAAGGGCTGCAGCTGCAGGAGAATGGAGGTGCTCTCTATCACTGCATGCTTGCATGCAGCAGACATAAAAAAAACCCAAGGGAGACAAAGCAGCTGAAAGACATTGTCATTTCCCGAAAACATGCATCTTATCTGTACCTGTCCTGCCTTATATTCAGACAGATCTATCATGGTGTAGGAGCCTTACCCAGTAGCACAGAGATGATGGTTGCTATGAGAACCCAGTTCCTCTTCAGCATGCCTTTCACATCCCTGCCTCTCCGCTCCTTCTTGGCCAACATATCCATGCTCATAGTCCAAAAACAAGGCACAAAGGCAAATAATCAACCAAAACGTTACTTGCCACCTCTCTGTAGCTCCAACGTCTCTGTCAAAATAATGCACAGTGATGAGGAACGAGGGAGGTTTATACAAACGCAGCCGGAGCAGCTTTATAAAGGATGCTGCTGTCGCTTCCAACAGGGTGGGGGTGGGGGTGGGAGGCAGGAGAAGCGAGCGTAAGTGAAGTGTGTGCAAAATGTGTGTGCGTGTATGGAGCTGCTCGGGGAGGATTTGGTGCTCATGATAACCTTTGACCAGATATCCTGACTGTTTTGCTTGTTTTGTTGCAGGGTGGTTGCAGATTATGCCACCTTTTATGCTGTTACAGAAGGGTGTTCATTACTGCCTTGTCTACATACTGTATGTTTTATTCTGTAGTTGTGAATATAGATAATAATAAAATGGTTTTGGGGTTTTCTTTCAGTACTAATTTCTAAAGGTTAAGTAATCTTTGTGACCTGCATCTAACATCGTATGTGTAATTTATGAATCATTTGAAATAATATGAATATTATTGTGTAATTCTTGTTTATAAGAATATCTATATTTATAACATGATATCATCAAAGATAAAGATATAGATCTTCTTATGAACAAGAATTACACAATAACAATCATATGATTTTAAATGATTCATAAATTCCACATGATAGATAGATAGATAGATAGATTTAGGGTTATGTGAATTACATATGAAATAAAATTCACCACTATTATGAATTAAAGTTACATATAATCAGTAATTTCAGTTTTTTTTTTATTAATTAAAAGTGTCATTTATAGTTCATCCAACCCAATATGGGCCAATTCTGAAGTAATAATTAATACGATTTTGGGCTTTATTTAATACATTTTCTCACCTGACAGCTCTTTTCCTGAAAACATAAAAAAACAAACAAAAGCTATAAATTGTCAGAAATTTTGTAATAATTGACACTGCGTCTTCCATAATGACACCACAGTACAAAATCTTTATGTCATGTCTGTTAAACATTAAATAATTTTGCAGTGGTGGCTTTGTTTTGCTGGAGTAAGGTGTGTCAAGGGCTTTAGCAAAACTCCCTTCGTATTAATACAGCTCTGTGTGATAACTGAAACGGCCTATAAGTGTCATTGTTTAGGTACATACTAATAAACATATAATAATTATAATGAATTTGATCCCCTGATTTTTTTTATTTATTTCATTAATAAATCCAAAGCATGTGCTAAGCTTTAATTTTGTGGGGCTCCATTTTATAATGCAGTTTTCTAAGACTTTATTGTTTAGAGCCAGTGGTGGTGATATACTGTATACTGTGCTGTATACTGCCCCCACGTGTCTTAAATGCTCTCTCACTCTCTCATTCTCAATACTGCTTAGCCTCTACAGGGTTGTGGGAGGCCTGGGGCCTATCCCAGGGGACTCGGGACATGAGGCAGGGTACGCCTTGGACGTTGAGCCAGTCTGTTGCAAGGCACACAGGCACACATACACACTCACACATTCACTCACACACTATGGTTTCCAAGATGGGAAATTTGGAAACGTGTTGATTAGGCTAATCTGCAAACCCAATCTTTGGAGCAAACACACCAAACCCAGAAAGAAAAATGCAAACTACACACACAGCACTCTGTGACAAGATACAAGTCAAAGTGTCTACACCAAATAATTTGTAATTTCCTATGCAATATATCAAATAATCTTGCTTACCATGTAATATATAAGATATTCCATGCTGTAAGTAACATCAAATATATAAAAGCACCCATACAGATATAGTTAATATACACTGTATTCTTAATGCTTAAGCAAATACTTTATATCCTCTGATAATGAAGCTAAGTTTTCAACACTTCCTCATGCCCCAGTTTTCTTCTCTGAGTAGCTGATTGAGCGTTCTGTTTAGCCATTTCTTTTAATATTAACCAGCGGTTAGTCTCTTAACTTGTGTACCAGTTGGCACAGGAATATGCACTTACTGGTCATTTTATCACGCACACCTACGACTTTGGTGAATTTTATATGTACGTAATTACTAGGCTGAGCCCATCTGTTGCTATGTACAGTTTATTAGCCCCTTTATTCTCCTTTAGTAGAAATGGTACCTCATATAATGTGTTTACATATGGGCAATGGTTGCCTCTTGGAAAGCCACATCTAGCCTGGTGAGTGTGGGCTTTACTGCGGTTATATGACAGGATTTTTTAGTCTGTTACTTTTCTGATCCAACCCCCAAATACAAAATACAAAATAAATAAGAGAAAGGTTGGCCTTGAGGCAAGAAAAGGTAGAGAAGCAAATATATGAAAATTGAAGGGTTCATTTGCAAAAACAGACTTTTCTCCATTTCTATAGTCATATATTATAAGTTTTTTATTATGCACTTTAGGAAATATTAATCAAATTGATGTGGGGTTGTTTTCATTAAGTAAAATATAACTCAACTGATTTAGGATTCAGAATGTGGCATGTATGAAACATTATACATGGCAGTCAGTTCTTTTTAGTATTCAATTTGACATCCAGAGTGCTGCATGTACAGTACAGTGGGGCAAAAAAGTATTTAGTCAGCCACCAATCGTGCAGGTTCTCCCTCTTAAAAAGATGAGAGGCCTGTAATTTTCATCATAGGTATACCTCAACTATGAGAGACAAGATAAAATAAAAAAATCCAGAAAATTACATTGTAGGATTTTTAAAGAATTTATTTGCAAATTATGGTGGCAAATAAGTATTTGGTCAATAACAAAATTTCATCTTAATACTTTGTTATATACCCTTTGTTGGCAATGACAGAGGTCAAACGTTATCAAAGGTTTTCACACACTGTTGCTGTTTTATTTTGGTTTCATCTGACCATATGACATACTCCTAATCCTCTTCTGGATCATCCAAATGCTCTATAGCAAACTTCAGACGGGCCTGGACATGTACTGGCTTAAGCAGGGGGACACGTCTGGCACTGCAGGATTTGAGTCCC
>JAOVVA010000044.1:12381890-12395870 GCA_028565275.1 Leiocassis micropogon
CTGCACTTTACCTTTGAAAAGAATCGCAACAGAGCAGTGTTTCTGTGTAGAGCAGAGAGAAAGAGTGTGTGTGTCTGCGTGTGTCTGTGAAGGCGAAAGTAGGAGGGGTCTGTGTGTGTGTGTGTGGCACGGTGTCTAATGAGCCTTGAGCAGAGAGAGAAAATGGATTTTTAACCTCTCTAATGAGACTTGCTTTTGCTTTATCCGCAGGCTGTACACACATGCATAGAGACACAAAATAAAAAATTTTTTACACACACACGTGGTCACAGTGTTAAGGTAAACAGTTCACGCGTGCAAGGCTGTTGATTATACTAGTAAGAGACGCGCACTAAGACCCAGCATGGGAGACAATTACCCACAATTCTGCAGCACAAGAGAGAGAAAAACCGTTGGCTCAGTTGTGATCACGTGACGCTCTGCATCAAAACAAGAAGTGCATGCGTGATACATAATACTCGGTACTGGTAAACCAAGACTTGGTTGTTTTTTCAAGTCAAAATTTATCAAAAATCTGTGCTCGTTTTGCGGAACACTCGCAAACCGCATTACTCGCATTTCGAGGTTTCACTGCAGTCTTTTTTTTGGACTTATAACGTTGATGAATCTGGACATGACCAGCAGAAGCATCCCCAGATAATAAGATTGCCTCCACAGGCTTGTATGGTAGGCACTAGGCATGATGGGGCATCACTTCTTCTGCCTCTCTTACCCCAATTACCCTGATGCACCCATCACTCTGCAACACGGTAAATCTGAACTCATCAGACCACATGACCTTTTTCCAAAATCTTTTTTTTTTTTTTTCACTCCCTAGCAAATTGAAGACGTTTTTTAGTTAGCCTCACTTTTCTTAGGCTACACACTCTTGGTGTGGAAATGCTCTTACTTTCACTATTTAACATAGTTGTGAGTTCTACTGTTTCTTTTTTTGAATGATTTAAGTGTTTAAGTGATCTCCCATCACCGCATTTCTTCCTTAAAAATGATGGTTCCTTCCAGGTTTTAATAATGAACTTTACTATTCTTAATCGAATTTTTGGAGTTTTAGAAATCTCCTTAATTGTTTTCTTTTCTTCGTGCAGCCCAATAATTTGCCCCTTCTGAAACACAGTAACATCTTTGCTAAGACCACAGGATATGTTTTCTGACATGGTTGTTTAAAAAATGAGAAGCTATTCACTACATCAGTTAGGGTTAAATAACTTTTTACCAGTAATTGTCCAATGAAAGTATAAACTAAAGTATGAAAATGTTTGAAAGACATTTTGCTAAAAGATGGTTTGTCCCCTATGTATATGGAGATTTCTGGGACTCCTTGCATTATGTATAAATATTATTATATTTAAATTTGTGCAAATAAATATGTGCTTGGGGAGTTTCACCTTTAAACTATTCTCTTATGCAAAACTTGACAACCCTTGTAGCAACTGACAATATGGCAGTAATATCCCTGGTCAGAAAACTCGGCTATTATTCAAAATATCAATGGTTTGCTCTTAAATGACCACTATGACCACAGTGGCTTTGAGAAAAGTCGGCAAAGCTTTAAGAGCTCTACTCTTCTTTAGCTATTAAATATGTTCTTGCATGAATATTTAATTTAAAATCTAAAATTTATTAAGGTAGTGTGTTATACACCAATCAGCCAAAACATTACGACTACTGACAGTTAATGTGAATAACTTTGATCGCCAACTAAACACCAGCAAACTGGTAACAGTTTCATGGGCATCCAAGGCTCACCCATGCACTTCGGGACAAAAGACCAGCCCATCTGGTCCGATCCCACAGAAAAGCTAATGCAGGAAAAAGTCAGATACACTGAGGGCCCACCCTATGACCCACAGCATGAAAAGGATCTGCTGCCAACATTCTGGTTCCAGACACCACAGCACACCCCCTGAGGGGCCAGGCCTGCCCTGGTGGCACAAGGGAATCCCAAAACCTAGGTGGTTTTAATATTAATAGATTTAATGTTATGGCTGGTCAGTGTATCTTTTAAAAACCAAGAGAGAGGCTTATTTTCTAATGAGTATGATTGTGTGATAACACATGGTACGAACAATGAAAGGTAGTCTAGCTGGAATCTTACTTTGGCTAAGAATACATGCAGAGTATTTAACTCTGTTCTTGCGCTGAATAATGAGCAGACAGGCCAAGCTCCATTTTGTTCTCCGTCTTGCTGTCATCATGGCTGGGGATAAAATGGTAATTACTTTCCAGTGCTTTACCGTTCAGAGCTAACAAGCTAAATTGGTGTCAGAGTTTCTCATTTTGTCCTGCTGCTTGAAAAACGTGCATAGACATACTTGAGAATCATGATTTGATTTTAAAAGTACACAAACCACTTGATGCCTGCTGCCATCAACTTAGATGACCCGTGGATAGCTCAAGACTTGCACGTCTCACTCTCACAATGAATAAGTCACAGCACAATTTGGATCATATGTCATATCTGTTGAATAGCAGTTTACTAAACTGTGGTACCTAATGGGGTTTCTAATGAGTTTATATGCACGCATTCCTCCAAATTTCTGAATGTTTGTGTGCTTCTGTCTCCCTTTCCCTTTCTGCACTGTTCTCAGTCTTGAGTTTTGTCAGATGCGTTTGTGTTTGTGATAAGGATATAATGAGAAAATCCTAATTCAATGTAACTTATTCCCTACTAAGTGGATAAAATCTTTCCTTGAACAAGCATTTCTCATTGCCAGTGACTCAACATTCTACTTACTCAGAGCTAATTATTTATAGTCACTCTGTGCTGCAGTGATAGATTAGCTGTAATACTAAAGCAAACACCTTTTTACAGTGCTTCGTGCATTAAACGGAAAGCTCTTGCAATTTTAACATTGTTGGATGTCAAACCTTTAATAACTATGCAAACAACAGAAACATCATTTTTATCTGCCGTTACAAGTGTTACACTGTAAGCACTATATTAGCATTCCTGTATTATTTGGTGTTGGATGAAAATAACTCAGAAAGTAGTTCAAGTTAGAACATCAGAATGACTGACATTTTTTTCATCAGCCATAAGAGCAAATCGCATGTTTCCCATCTTCTCCGGATGAATTAGTCCGGATGAAACGTTCTACAGTGAGAAAGATTATTCACAAGTGGGAAACATTCACTTGTCCACAGCATTTCAGCACATTCAATGTTCAGACTGTGCAATGCTCAGAGATATACAGTACAAAAAAAAAGAAGACCTTAATGGATCACAGACTCTACATACCTTACTGAGTATGTTTAATATTAAAGTCTATAACAGCACAATTATAAGAAAACTGAACATGCACAGTTTGTTTGGAAGGATGCCAGGAGACAGCCTCTTTTGACTAAAAAGAACATGGAAGCACAAATGAGGGTCGCACAACTGCATCTCAACAAACCACAAGACTTCTGGAACAATGTCCCATTTACAGATGAGACCAAAGTGAAGTTATAAGAAGATTGTTTTTAACACATAGACTTAAAAGAGTGGGTACTAACTTTTGATAATGACTGTATTGTGTAAATATGTTTGTGCCCAAGCCAATGGCTCTGTGTTTGTACACTGTCACTGTGGCTAATGTAGCTCTCATTAATGTCTATGGAGGGTAGTGTGCTGCAGAGTTTTTCCAGGAGCATCAAGACAAATGGAATGCAAAATGAGACAAAACTTCTGATTCTTTGTCAAAAACATCTGGAAAACTCCTACTCAGATGAGTGCTAGGGGTGCTTACTGAGGTGTGAGGCAGATGTAGTCATGGAATTCCTAAACATCTATGCATGTCCTAGTATTTTATGTCTTTATGTGTGCATTTTATTATTGAGAAGACCGAGGATAAATCTGTTGACTCCTTTTGGTAAAAGGACTTTTACAGTAATAACCAGAAATAATGCAGGAATATCTTATTGAATCACTGCACAGTGTAAATCAGTGATTCTGCATAACCAGTGTGTGTTGCTGGACAAAATAGAGAAAATTTAATGAAGAGACGTTAACTGCCAAGGCTAACACATTTTTGCCAATTCAAGCATAACTCGGAATGAAACCATTCAAAATGAGAGTGCTTCTAATCTAACCCCAAAATTCATTTTCTTTTATGGTATATTCAACATCTGGCCTTTATACCCCATTCTCTCTCTCTCTCTCTCTCTCTCTCTCTCCTTGCTACCTTTTTCATTTAGTCTGCTAAATTCCTTAGTCTCTCCCTCTCATTCGTCTTGTTTTATTGCTGCCTCTTGACTTGCCGCTTTTTTTCTACTCCTGTACTTTCTTGCCTTTTCTGTCTGTCTCTATCAGGGTTTTTGATTACAGTTTTGCAGTCTTGACTGCGAGAAAAGGTTTTTTTACAGGATGTATCACTTCTTTGCTGCATCGAGGAGGGGGATGTGCTTGCTGATAATGTGATGATATTGAATGTGACAGGGCTACCAAGATTGCAGTATTACAGGACAAAAACAATTCCATCTCATTCGTTTTATTACACAGTATCAAGATGCATGTGATACCATGCAGCTGGTGTAAGACATAGAGGGTATAATATCATTGTAGGCCAACATGTTTGTCCCTGTTAGATATTATTTTGCATAAGTCAGATTATTGGCTCAGGGCTTTGAGCACTGGTCTGTGCGTTAGCACTGTTTAAACATAATTCCTAAATGAGTGTGTTGATTAAGTTTATCATTACCATTTGTGACCTAGGCTTTTTTTAATTTACGTTTAAGTATCTACAATAGTGACTGATTTTAATTAATGTTTTGCAGAAATGTCTACAATTTCACAATGGTGATTACAAAAACATTTATTTTCCAGCTAATCTCTCCATTTTGGTGCACTGATGCATGTGAGTGTTGGAGTTAATATGGTGTGTTTAATCTCTTTGCATTCTCAGACACATTGCAGGCCCAGCTGATTAGCATGGGAGTCATCCCCACCTTGGTGAAGCTTCTGGGAGTCCATGCGCACAACACAGCGCTCACAGAAATGTGCCTCATTGCCTTTGGGAATCTGGCAGAACTGGGTAAATAACAGACAGATCTATTTATTCAAGCCTTCACCTACTTATGTGATCCCTGATATTTTATGTTTTCTCGGGAATGTTCCTCCTGCTTTCATTTACGGACATAGTTTTAAATCCCTCGTCATGTTGCCTTTAACTCATAAGTAGCATACTCAGGTCGTCTAACACTAGATTTAGTCCATGCAGGCCTAAAACATTAGCTGATGAGGTGACTTGTGTTGAAGATTGAATGCTAAATTTTGCAGTGCTAGGGATTTTCCAAGACCAGACTCTTACACTTTTGCTCTAATAATTTCCCCCGTGATGCTATTTTAATTCCACTACCTTACAATGATTCTAAACCTTTGCTTGGGGGAAAAAAGGACATTGGGTTACACTTTACATTTTTGAGTGAGAGCTCTGAGGAATGGATTAGTGTTAATGGACTTCTGTAGAACATGAATTATTAGCATCTATTGCTGGGTGAGGCTTTAAATTTCTGGAAATGATAAAAGAACTACTTATGAGAAATCAGAGCTTGTTTCTCACTTTTTCCTGCTGTCCCTTTTGGAGACAAGGTAGCAAGAAGAATTGATTAAAGCACCCTGAAGTTTCTCTTATACCAAAAATTGTTCTAATTAATCTAATACAAATCACACAGTTCACATATCAGTTAAGTGCATTGTTTCTTGTGCTTTTCTTCTTACCCTGATGCACGCATCACTCTGGAATAGGGTAAATCTGGACTCATCTGACCACGTGACCTTTCTCAATTGCACCAAAGTTCACTCTTTATGATTCCTAAAAAATATAAGCCTTTTATACTGGTTAGTCTTATAAACTAGTGATTTTCATATGGCTACACATCTGTTTAGTCCCAATACCGTGAATTCTCATCACATTGCGTGTGTCAATTTGTATGTATGGCACCATGTTTTCAAGATATCTATCCTGCACTATCCTTCCATGTTTTAATAATGCATTGGACAGTTCTGAATTCAATTGAATTTTCATTTAATTTTTTAAAATTTTTCATTAGTTTTAATGTTATCTTTGCTTGAAGCAGAACACATATGACTTTTTTTTTACCTGGCAGTGCTTCTCCTCATAGACAGCATATCAATTACACACATTTTTAAAATCCATTTATTTGGAGCATCTACCATACAAATATACAAGTGTAGAAACTGTAGAAACAATAATGCAGCTCATTAGTATAATAGTGTGATTTGTTTTAAAAGTCATGTATTTTAAAGACCATAAATTAATTACTTCTGACTCATTTTTTAAAATGCAAAGACATTTGTATTCATGCAAAATTAGTAGTTATAACTGTACATATTTTGTGTCGAGATAAGTATTCCCATCATTCTACACTCTTCTGCTATCTGGCTCGTGTCATTTAATCCATGGTTTTTGTCTCTTTTTAAGTGTAAAAATGATCGTGGTTGTGAATATCCTTTTGATTGATACATATTTTCTCACCCATTTCATACTCATTTCCCCCTTTTTAAAAAAAAAAAAAAAATTGAATCTGTAAAGCTGCTTTGCAACAATGTTAAAAGCACTATACAAATAAAAATTGAATTGAATTGAATATCTAGGTGTCACATGTGGATGAGATTTTTAAATTATTTTAAAAATAATTCTGATGTGTATGATTGTGGTCATTGTGTCTCTGTAGAATCAAGCAAGGAGCAGTTTGCAGCTACAAATATTGCTGAGGAGCTAGTCAGACTTTTCCGGAAGCAAGCGGAACATGAAAAGAAGGAGATGATCTTTGAGGTGCTGGCTCCTCTGGCTGAGAATGGTAAGAGTCAGACACGGAATGTTTCATGGTAAAGTATGCTTGTAAAAGTTCTAGGTGATCACTTGATATAAAAGTCGTTCATTTTGAGCTAAAGTGTACATGTAAGATCTGAATGTGCCTGACACACAGTCTAGGACTTGAATGATGTCTCGTCACAGCTAGCCCTGTCATTCACACCAACATATGGACACAGTGTTCACCTGTTGCAAGTGTATGTGAGGAATGTGGTGAGCAAGCAGTCATTTACTTGAGGGTTTCAATTAACTAGAAGCCATTAGTAGCTATAAAGGGAAATGTATATTGCACTACATTTTGTTTTTCATCGTCTGGAATAACTTTAATCTGTTTGCTAGTTCAAACAAGAAGAAGCACCAGAATTATAGACCTATTGTGCTTTGGGTATTCTCCAGACATAGAACTATTGCAGACTGGTCTACAATTAGCCAGCTGCTGGAGTTGTTTGAGTGTAGTCTGTGTTTGGATAATGGGTGCTGTCACTTGCTTTCCCTTGCTTTCTGCCATCGCGCCCACAATAGGAATCAGGGAATTGTGAACAGCTGCAATCTGTACCACTTCTGTGACATGAAATCTGCCCTCAGCTGCTGCTCCGTGCGTTTCCCCCAGGAGACGGTCTGAATTCCTAAGAGAGGATATGCATGTAGAAGTAACGTGTGCTGGAGAGCGTGATCCATTGTCAGATATGAGTATCTTTTAAAGATTGAATAAAAAAGGTATAGCAAATCACTTAGCATAGAAATAAAAAGAAGCATGGATGTGGCTATGAGAAATATAGAAGTGTAAATAAGCCACAGGGGGAGAGATTGTGTTAAAGGATGCATGTGAGACGCTGACAAAGTGAGAAAGAGCTTTTGAGTGAGAGAGCAAGAAAGAAGCCGAAGAGATGGAGGAACGTGTGGACTTGAACATATGAGGTATGAGGAGGAAAGAGAGAAATTAGTATGATGGAGACTAAAAGTGTGTGAAAAGAACTGTAGGTTGACCGTCTGGCTGTTTCTTATCATTCCGAGTAGTGCTCTCGGCCTGCCAGTCTCCAAGACAACGTCCTACTTAAAAGCTACTACATTGTACTGAGAGAGAGAGCGAGAGAGAGAGAGTGTGAGGGAGATGCTCAGATATTTCAGGGATTTCATAACCAAGCACAAGGAGCAGTCACACACTTACAGTCAGTCTTGGATCCTGCATATTTAGATACACTTTTTTGTTTCGTCTTTTTACTAGATGGAAATCTTAGTCATGTATGATGTCCTACAGACTAAATTGTTGCTGACTGTGTTTCATGACCGTTACATAAAATAGCATGTTATTATTAATATTAACATTATTCATATTGTGCATTAATTGTAAGTCTGGAAAATCATAAAGCCTTAGTAGCTATAACTGTTCAACAGGACCGTTTTTCATTTTGTGAATTCATAAAGTTTCTTTACATTTACATTTACATTTAGTCATTTGGCAGACGCTCTTATCCAGAGCGACTTACATTTTTATCTCATTACACGTCTGAGCAGTTGAGGGTTAAGGGCCTTGCTCAAGGGCCCAACAGTGGCAACTTGGTGGTTGTGGGGTTTAAACCTGGGATCTTCCGAACCGTAGTCCAATGCCTTAACCACTGACCACTGACCCCTTTACTTACTTAAGTAAATATATTTTACTCTTTGCTTCTCTAATTCCCATGGTCTGTCTCTCTCTCTCTCTCTCTCTCTCTCTCTCTCTTTGAATGACTGTCACTTTCATTCTGTCTCTGTCTTTTCTATTCTGTCTGCATACATCTCTTTCTGGTGGTCTCTCTCTGTCTGTTCCTTCTCCTCTTTGTCTGTTTCTCTCTCTCTCTCTCTCTCTCTCTCTCTCTCTCTCTCTGTCAGATGCAATAAAGCTGCAGTTGGTCGAGGCTGGTCTGGTCGAGTGTCTGTTGGACGTTGTGGCACAGACAGTGGACAGTGACCGAGAGGAAGACCTGGCACAACTCAAAACAGCGTCTGACCTCATGGTGCTGCTGCTGCTTGGAGGTGCTGCTCAAGGCTTCAGCCATTTATGCTTAAATATTGTTTTTAACTAATGTAGATTTAGACAGGAAAACCTTCTAAGGCAAAGTTTCCGTTTATTTTGAAATTCTGTTTATATCATATTAATGGAGAAGACTACACATTAGGGTTGGGCAAATATCTAAGCTTGTCTTTGTTTTAAGTACTGACACCAGTTTTTTTTTTTTACTGATACTGACATTCTCACTGTAACTAAGCCTTCAAGTGATTATCAGCCCTGATATCAACACTGATAATCACTAGTCTGTTTAATCAGGTCTTTTGAACATCGATCAATTGTAGTGGCTGAGTATGTGTTGTAGAGCCAGATCACAAACAGCTATAGCAGACCTCACTATATTTAGCTGTAGCAGCTTCTTCTGTCCCTGTGGATAAGTCTTTCTGCAATAATGGTCTCCAAACAAACCTCACACCTGAGCATATGGGCCTGTTTATGTCATTACACAAGTCAGTGTTAGAATAACAGGGCCCCGTAGTGGAGTTTAGTGGTATGATGCATCATAGAAACAAGATAGTTTGGGTATTAATATACTTGTGTGCATGGGATGTAGAAATCTTCTGAAGTACTAGAGACAGCTTTGACATCCAGGTCATTTTGAATCCATGTTCAATAAATGAATCTTAAAAAGTTTTTTTTTTTTTTTTTAGTGTTCAAATAGTCAAGAAATCTAAACATAGACATGATCGAAAGAGAATTAAATTGTGTGTGGAAATGGATAGGTCCTCTCTTTCTTTCTCACTACTTAGTAGGCAGCAGATTGTACAGGCAGCAGAGCGGGGTGTGTTTTTCATCTCACTCTGAATAATTGATGCAGGCTGAATGGGTCGTGGGGTGCTAACACAATTCCTCTTCCACTGTGTGGCATTTCATGGATGGAGCGAGCTCTTTTCTCTCTCTCTTTTCTCTTTTTTTTTTTTTTTGGAGAACAGAGAGGGGCTTCTTTTATGCTTCCATGAATTTAGATGCTGCATTTACCCAGGAGAAATGTACTTCAACTCTAATGGAGCACTGCACAGGTTTATGCAACAGTTTAGTTTGTGCTTGAGTCCCTGTTATCCTCTGAAGTTCAGTCATACTGTATGTATGGCTTTATGGATCCTCATAAATTGCTTCAATTCTTTCAATAAGGGAGGAAA
The DNA here is from genome assembly GCA_028565275.1 of Leiocassis micropogon. NCBI lineage: Eukaryota > Metazoa > Chordata > Actinopteri > Siluriformes > Bagridae > Leiocassis > Leiocassis micropogon. The sequence goes on from JAOVVA010000044.1 coordinate 12,391,892, forward strand.
TCTGTGAGGAATCGTTGTGCTTTCGTTTGTGTAAGTTCTTTAACTGTCTAATAAATTAAGTTATGTTCATTTTTGCAGTCATCGGAAAGCCATCGACTGTCCAGTGTAATACTTTGCTATATACTACAGTTACTGGGCTACTGTATATTCATAGTCAAGTAGTGGACATTAGATTTTGACTATGATATTTTGTAAGGATGATGATGGTAATTTCTTTCTTTTCCAGATGAATCCATGCAAAAGTTGTTTGAGGGAGGTAAAGGTAGCGTGTTCCAGAGAGTTCTCTCTTGGGTTCCATCTAACAACCACCAGCTCCAGCTAGCCGGGGCACTGGCTATTGCTAACTTTGCCCGCAATGGTAAGAGCTCTGGTCTGATTTCAATGTACTGTATAGTACACTGCCTGGCCCCAAAACACCCACATATATTTAGTTTGATCGGCTTTGGCTCTCATTATGAAGCGTAGCATGCTGGCAGATTCATGTGTGAAAGTGATTCCCCATGCTTCTACAGTAGATCTCCTTTTTCACAGTTTCAGTCACTTTTCCACTTTTTCACAGTTTCAGAGTTTTCAGAAAATCCATAGATGGAATTGACTATGATATTTTGTCATACAGCTATGACTAATTAGCCATACAGCTAATTAGTTCTACACCTGTGAGTTGTCAGGAGGTCGGCTGACTTAGTTTTATTGCTTCATAATGTTCCTAAGCCTACTGTAGACTTGACCAACCCAAGATCATAACACTGCCTCCAGAGGCTTGTACAGTGATCACTATGCATGATGGATGCACCGCAGTCCACTCTTTATGCTCCCGAGCAAATTGAAGTCTTTTCTTCTGATTAGCTTTGCTAACCAGTGATATATTCTTATGGCTTATATATTATATATTCTTATATATTCTTATAGCTAATTAGTTCTACACCTGTGAGTTCTCTTCTCTCTGGGTGGGGAAATGCTTTTACGTTCATTATTAAACATAGCTATGTTTTCTGCTGTCCATTTTTTACAATGCAACTTCACCAAGTGTTTAAGTGATCTCTGGTCAGATCTCTGGTTATTGATTATTTCTATCTACATTTGTTTTTCAGAGTTGACTGTTCAACACTATCTTTTGTGGTTTTAATAGTATATTTAACAGTTCTTAACCCAATTTCAGTGCGCTTACTGTTTTCTTTTTATGTCCTTTTTATGTCCAGGGAGTGTTTGGACTGTACATGCAAAAATGGTTTCATAGAAGATCATTAATAGAAACAGTATTCTTTCACTTTTGAATGTTAAGGCTTACTTTCAGTCCTGTCCGCATTTGCTACCACCAGCTTTACAGAGATTAAGTCTTACATAACCCAGACACACACAGTCATATCATGTAATGCGTTGCTGTGCTGCTCTTTGACCAAATTAAGGCTTGGATACAGCAGCGAGGATTGCTGTGATATTTCTCAGTGTTTATAGAGAGGAGTTCTTCGTGAGGTGTATCCTCATGTGACTGGATAATGCTCTGCTGAAATCATTTATATTATTAGAATTTACTGTTAAGATAATACTATTACAGAACACAATTGTCCTGTAGTGGTGTGAACACACACTGGTGAGACGCCAATCCATCACACGGTAGGAAACACACATGCTTTTACAACTATTTAGCAAAAGCTATTAGCATTCCTGCAAGTTGGGATGAATCCTATAGAATGCCTACGCTGCATGAGGAGAAAGCTCTGTTTGGCAGTAACACTAGACACTGTGCCACCGTGAGGTTATGTAAACGTTGTATAATGTTTCTTCTCTTTAGATGGGAACTGCATCCACATGGTAGACACAGGAATTGTGCAGAAGCTTTTGGACCTGCTGGTCAGACATGTAGAGGAGGGGAACGTTACAGTGCAGCACGCAGCTCTCAGTGCCCTGAGGAACCTGGCCATCCCAGGTCAGTGTTCTGAGTCTTCTCTGCACATTGTCTGTATCTCAGCAGCCCTAATGAGGTGTCTGTTAATGCAAGCTTTTCCTCACCATCATCACTTCTACCTCTTTATTTATCAGTGGTGAACAAGTCCAAGATGCTTTCAGCTGGAGTGTCTGACGTGGTGCTGAAGTTTCTCCAGTCCGAAATGCCACCAGTTCAGTTCAAGCTGCTGGGAACATTAAGAATGCTTATCGACACACAAGGTAGCTATATAACGTTGTAAAATTTAAAGCCTTTAATGTGCTTTATCTCTGCTTTTGTTTATTCCTTCCTTTTCTCTGACATAATTGGATTTACTCTAATTCGATTTAAACACTCATGAGTTTTGTTTCCCGACTACAATAGAAATTGTAAACAATTTAGCCCTAGCTGTAGATACTGTGTGTGGAAGCATGAAGCTTTGTCAGGTATCAGCCAGTCCCTCCTCTGTCCTTTGCGTTCGAAAGCCGTTATCCTATAAGTGGAAGGATCTGATACAAGGATCTATGCCACGGTGCTGAGATTTAATTGCTATAGATTGTGAGTCACGCTGCAGCTGGCAGCACGGACAACGGCGCTTTGCATTCTCAACACAAGGCGTGGAGCCAAAAGCTTTAGTTTTCAGTGACACAGAGTACTGTCCACTTTGGTACTACTTTAAATACAGCTCTAGTACACTTAAAGAAAGCAGTTTTTGTAATTTATTGGGATTTTACATGTATTTAATTAAGGGCAGGACATCAGATTAGCTTTAGAATACTGTTTATCCTGTAAGTTAATTATCTCCTCCGTAATTAAAGCTTTAAGCTGTTTTAAGTTTTAACTAATTTTTTCATTAAAATATTTTAATACAATATAATAGACTCAAATGTATTTATAAGCCAGCTTTTGTCAAGTTTGAGATTTGACTCGGCAAAATGATTCATAATAACTTAATGAAAATGGAGTTTCTAGGTTTAGGACTGATTTGCTTATAGATTGATTGATTGGTGTCTTTGTACGTGAAATAGCAGATGCTGCTGAACAGTTGGGAACAAACCGTAAGCTGGTGGAGAGGCTGGTAGAATGGTGCGAGGCCAAAGACCACGCAGGGGTGATGGGAGAGTCCAACCGCCTTCTCTCGGCGCTGATCCGACACAGCAAGTCAAAGGTCAAAACCTCACACACATTACTGTTTCTTAACACATTCCGAGATTCTGTAAATCTGATTGTGATTGGATATTTCTCGCCTTTGAACAGGAAGTGGTACGGACAGTCATTCATTGTGGAGGTGTAAAGCACTTGGTGACCATGGCAACGAGCGAGCACATGATCATGCAGAATGAAGCACTGGTGGCCTTGGGTCTCATAGCAGCATTGGATTTGGGTAAAACAGACATTAAAGTGTCCAAATCTCAACTTCACCTGATTTGAAGCTTTTACTGAGACTAACATCAACCATTCAGCATCTTAATTAAACATTTCCTGGGGTAGGTTTTATAGTCCACATTATGCCTAATCCCTGAATTATTAGAAAACTGCCTTCTGCTTCCTCAGCTTCTTTACTCAGCAGAAATAAAGGTGGAGTAAATTATTTACTTAGAAGTAAGACTATTTTTTGTTATATTTGGTTAAATACTCCAGCTGTCAATTTCGATGACCTAAAGAAATGCAGTTTATTTTTGCACACACAAATTTGTCCCCCTCTGTCTGCTAGAGAAAAAATTCCAGTTTGCTGTACGTGGTACAACATTATATTCAGAAGAGCTAATTTATTATTATTTAAATTATTATTTTTTTTTTTCCAATTTTCTCCCCAATATTAGTTGTAGGCAATTCCTCCCCGTCACTAGGCCTCCCCGTCACTAGGGGGCTCCCACATTAAGGCTACTACTACCACTCAGTCGGGAGGGTGAAGACTATCTCGTGTTTCCTCTGAACGGCTTGCTTACGCACCATTAGGGGCGGAGTAACACACTCGGGAGGAAAGCGCTAGCCGCTCCTTCCGCGTGCGTGAGCTCACAGACGCCCCTGATTGGCTGTAGAGCCGTGATTAAT
>JAOVVA010000044.1:12396315-12408157 GCA_028565275.1 Leiocassis micropogon
GGAATCATGTATGATTTTCGTTCCACTTCTCACGTGTACACCACTTTGTATTGGTCTTTCATGTGGAATTCCAATAACATTGATTCATGTTTGTGGCTGTAATGTGACAAAATGTGGAAAAGTTTAAGGGGGCCGAATACTTTTGCAAGCCATTGTATAGAGAATATTTTTATTCTATAGGGATTTTTTTCTTTCATAATGGTGTTCTGTTATTCTGCATAATCAAAAGTCCTGGTTTTACTTGAACGCTCCTTCATGCAATATGGTATTATTCTTTGCCAAAACTTCCTTCTGTTTGAAGACATTGATTAAGTTCAAAGGTACTGTATCACAATATGATAACGAGTCAGGAGAGAATTTTCCAATTCCCACCCACTAGCTAGCTTTCCACTGTCATACAGCACCTACAAACTAGCAAGGGTAAAAGTCATGGCAAGTCAAATGACATGGGCTTCCTTAAAAAGGCATTTGGAGCCAGGCACCACAGGTAGCTGAGTAACTCTGAAAAGTTCTGTCTGGCTTCTTCCACATAAACGAGCTTACAGATGCCCATGAATAGCTAAATGCTGACCATTTAACTTGATCTTCACTGACCTGTGCAGCTATGTTTAATGCAAATTTAATACCATTAATTATGTACAGTAGATGCATAAATCGGTTCTTTATTCAGTATGAATTAGGCGTGAAATAATGTATTTAGCTTATTTGTTTTAGCATTATTTCCATTAATATGCTGAAAGCAGATTTTTAGAAAGAAATCTTGCTCTGGACTGACAAGCTTTATAAATTGAAGAAAAAGAAAAGTAATGGTACAGAGAAACAAAATCTGACTAATTGGGAGAGGGCTGTTAGAACTCTCTACATACTGGTCAGAAAGTGAGCATTGATACTGGGAGCTGTATTTGTTGGAATATTAAGTGCATGTTCAAAATGTATGAAGAATTAATTAGAAAATGGCCCATGAATTTAATTTCAAACTTGTTGCTCTAATTCCTGACAGATTCAGCAGAGAAGGACTTTGTGGGAGCCACTCTGGTGCAGGTCCTACACAAGTTGCTGACAGAGGAGAAGAGTGCTCCTGAGATCAAATACAACTCCATGATCCTCATCTGCTCTGTCATGGGCTCAGGTGAGGAACATTTCCACCCTGGATATGAACTTGCATTTCAGATGATTCTATAGTCATTCATCCCATTAATATTATTTATTAACTTTAATGGGAATACCTGTACACTCGCACATCCAGGCAGCTATCCAATCAGCCAAACATGTGGCAGCAGTGCAGTGTATACACTTGTGCAGATACTGATCCAGTGCTTCAGTTAATGTTTAGATCAAGCATAGACGGGCTGGTTTGAGTATTTCAGAAATTGCTGATCTCCTGGGATTTTCACACATAAGAAAAACATCCTGTGAGAGAAGGGTCTACAAGGGGAAACACCTTGTTAATGAGAGAGATTAGAGGAGAATCACCAGACTTGTCTGAGCTGACAGAAAGTCTCTAAGTAACTCAGGTGAAGATAAGCACTCTTGATGACCGAATGGAATGGAAAACATCTCAGCATGCACGACACATTCACAGGTTCCATTCCTGTCAGCCAAGAACAAGAATCCGAGGCCATCATGGGCACAGATTGATGGTGTCCATGATAGCCTCACATTTTTATGATCTCTCATGCACAGTGAGTGCACAGTAATGAGTAATTTTGATTACTACAAATTGTAACAGATAGTTTTTCTTGTTTCCATTCCATACTGTGCTGTTTACTCTCAGGCTCGTAGTGATGAATCCATGTCTTCTCACCAGCAATGATTCTCTTAGAGTATCGATCCAAATTTTGTTCGCAGAGATTTCCAAACGCTTCTGTTTATGCTCTTCACTGGGTTGTTTCGGTACCCATCTTGCACAAATCATGAATCACTGCACTCTGCTCTTCATTCTTGCAAATGAACTGATGTAACACATCACAGCAGTGACTGGGGAGACAGTAGGCTTAAACCGAAAGCGCTGTTAAGACAAAGGGTCAACAGAAGTTTTAATACAACCAGAGTGAAGATAATTTTTTTGACTCGTATATTTTTCCTGGCAACTTTTTCTCTGACCTCTTATCAACAAGGCGTTTCCACTTGCAGAACTCGATTTTTTTTTTTGTGCGCGCGTGTGCGCGCGTGTGTGCGTGTGTGCGCGCGTGTGCGCGCGTTGGCGTGCGTGCGTGTGCGTGCGTGTGCGTGCGCGTGCGTGTGTGTGCGTGCGTGTGCGTGCGTGCGTGTGCGTGCGTGCGTGCGTGCGCGTATGCGTGTGTTGTTTTTTCACAATTTTCTGTAAACTCTAGAGAAATCCCAGGAGAACAGCAGTTTCCGAAATACGCAGGAAAAGCAAACACTGACCACCCCAGGCCTGCTTGCCTGACTTCATTTATTCTCTTGTGGCTGATACAGAAAAGGGCATCTAAATCTTAAGGCGAGATACTCAACAAGCGACTGTGGGTGTGATGACGAGGTGTCCACAAAAATTTGGCTGTATAGGGTGCAGGTTATAAACTCTTAAAAGGTTTATAAAATCTATTCATGTTTGTTTCTCTATTCCATGCATAGATCGTTTTGATCTAGGCATAAGGTTCTGTACATAAAGGGTAGCAATTACATTCATTTATTCATTCAATCATTCATTCATTCATTTATTTTTAGCAGACTTGTTTTACAGCTGTATCAGTTAAACAAGCTCATTAGTTACCCAACATAATCTTTGTAGAAAGTCTAGACATGGGTAACTATAGCAAAAAATATATAATAATAATAATAATAACAACAGCAACAATAATAATAATAATTGGATATCCATCAGAAAGCATGTATTTTCCTGTGTTTTTATATTCATATTGCTAGAAAATTGCAAGCAATCGAGCAATCATGAAGTTTGATCTGAACATTTTTTTTTTTCTCTTCAGAACCTCTACATAAAGAAGTACAGAGCCTGGCTTTCATTGATGTGGTGTCCAAACTACGTTCCCATGAGAACAAAACGGTGGCCCATCAGGCCTCGCTCACAGAACAGAGGCTAACAGCGCAGAGCTAAAAGACTCTTTATACACAAGACACACACTCCATCCACTCTCTGCCTGCCTGCCAACCCTTCCTATACACACTCATAACCTCCTACGATTCCCACCGTCTCGCTCTGTCATGTGCCAAGGTACCACTCTGTCCCACTCTGTCCCACTCAGTCCCACTCAGACTCCCTGCTAAATAAAGTCGCCTTTTCGCACCCAGTTCATTTCACGCATGCGTTCAGCGCTTCGTAGGACATCCTAGACCGCCTTCTGCAATAGGTCGTGCGAGCGAGATAGGGAGCGTGCAACACTTAGACCATAGCTGTGATGAGCGAAGCGTTCACATCTCATTAAAGAAGACGAAACCTGCAAAAAAAAAAAAGTTAAATATACTAGAAAATAACTACATGAGGGCTAGAGGAGAAACTAGCGCAGCCATACGTTCATGCCGTGTAAAACCCCACGTGTTCTGTGTAGCTTGAATACCTGCTGATTTTGATACCTGCATGTTTTTTTTAAGTAGTCTAATTTAATGGTGTATGTGTTCAGCTAGCCAGACCTCGCTCTTTAGGATACATACTCCCCCTTTAATGCATACATACACACACACACACACACACACACACACACACACACACACAAAAGCACCTGCCTTCGATATGTTCGGATAGAGATCAAATGTGTTTGTACTGTACTTGGGATGACAGGACCAGAGAGAACTCTTTACGGTTTATTCCCCCCATGGTCCAAGTGTCACTCATGTTCATATCTATGAAGTCACTTTACTGGAACGAGTGAATTCCATATCACTAGTCTGTTTAATTTGAAAACAGATTGCTGTGGTCATATGGATGTTACGAACAAATAATAGCTGTTATTAATAATAATAATAATAATAATAATAATAATAGCTTGTTAAGAATTGATTAATAGTGTTTCTATCTGCCGCCCTTTGTCAAAGAGCTGCATAGACCTATTCAGGATAGTGAAAAAGATGCTGCTTGTTAAATGACAGTATAATGTTAATGTCGTTAACGCTATTTAATCAGTCGGGTTATACAGTAGCACACTGTTTAACATGGCTGCCATTACAACCAGTCTAGTAACAACTCCAATGGGCATGGATTATTACAGGTCCATAAATAAATAATGCAATCATGTCAACTGTCAAGAATGGGTTTAGACAAGTCAGTGTGTTTGAGTGTTTTATGTTCTAAGGTGGTTGAAATCCTGCCAACAGTTCCACGATTCATGACCCCGGCATTGAATAACAGCAAATTTTGAGTGTCCTAAATAACATGCCCTCTTGAGTGCTCTCTATTAAAGGTGTACATTTCATACTGTAGTACATTATTTTCCTGAGCTGGATTTTGCATGTGTACAGGTTTGTCTTTTTTCCAACCCACTGAGTATCACGAAACATGCACTACCAATGCATGTTGGCTCTGATGTGGCCACTTTATGTTCGGTAAATGTTATTTATCAGGTTTGTAACCTTAAGGAACAACTCAGCAAGCCAATATATCTATATTAACTGCATTACAGATATTTAAACGTGACTAGTTGTTGTAAATGTCACTGATTAACTGTACATTTGGGAGATAGAAAATGATTATTAAAGACAATTGCTGGCGATGGATTCCTGGTTTTGTGACCCTTCATTTTTTCTTATAAGTTGTTCTCTACATTTATTTCAACCAGTTAATTTAAATTCTATGCGATCCTTAAAGCTGCTTTAAGAACACATTCAATAAACTGCCTTTCTGTTATGATCGCTATCGTTAACGCTGAGGGAAATGTTTCTGTAAGTATTCTGGGCTCTGTGATAAGCGATGAGAATATTAACACCATCTGGCTGAAACGTCTTTGCAGGGTGGCACCATTACTGCCTGTTAGTTACTTTACACTGGAAAATGCTTAACTCAGCATGTCGCAGGACATCTTATAGTTTTGACAAAGATGATTTCAAGCATTTGAACAGTAGAACGCTTCTGAAACATTTGGAAAATACCAGTAGAAAACTATTGAATTTTCAATATATGCTTTTGTGAGCATAATGTATTCGCAACATATAAAATAATACAAAACGAACAAAGAAAAAATCCACAGGATGTCATTATTACATTTAGACTTCCCCTGACTGAAAAACTCAGAGTTTCAGTGTCACTATCCTTCCAGGTTTTAATATTGTGTTGAACTGCAGTCATTTCAATTCCCCTTTGTTGATTTCTTTGGTGGATGCAGGTCAATAATTTGGGCCCAGGCACTGTGTACTGTATGTGACACTGCTACATTTGTAGTAAACTTAGTATCATTAACTACCCAGGCATGCTGTTAAGAGTTTTAAATAACTTTTAGAGAACCATTTAAAACATTTTCATGTATTTTTAAATACATTAATCACACAAGCACCTATAACCTATGCTCTTTTTTTTAATATGGGTAATGTGAACACATGAACGAGGTCATCTTTACCCCAATCCAAATTTGGGTTGATTTTACACAACAGTAAACAGTTAATAATAATGGCGGCATGGTGGCACTTTCGCCTTCAGGGTCCGGGCTCGATTCCCATCTCTGTGTGCATGGAGTTTGCATGTTCTCCCTGTGCTTGGTGGGTTTCCTCCTGGTACTCCGGTTCCCTTCCACAATCTAAGAACTTGCAGATTAGGCTAATTTGCGTTCCCAGATTGCCCATAGTGTGTAAATAAGTGTGTGTGCCCTGCGATGGGTTTACCCGCTTCATGCCCCAAGTCTCCTGAGATAGGCTCCAGGCCCCCCGCGGCCCTAAATACAGGATAAAGCGGTGTAGACGATGAGTGCGTGAATAATAATGATGTACCAGTGTTACTACATGTACACATGTAACACTTTATCTTATTTACTGTGAGACACAAAATTAGCAGGTGAAAAAGGCTTTGTTTATTTAATAAAAGGTTTAGGTACAGCACATATTCCACATATTCTTTCCTCAAACATGAATTCATTTGATTACAATAAGCCTGTATTAGAGAAACATTGCTTTACACATTATACATCATTAAAGTTAACAGTACAGATTTCCTTCATTAATTCTATTCGGCTGCCTAAATAAACTGTAAACTGTAAACCACTTATGAAAACACTAAAAACACGACTTTTATAGAAAGTCTGTTCTGAATACTTTTTGAAGTATGTTGAGTGATTATAAATCAGTTGACTGATACTGAATACTTGTGGTACATACTTCATGGTACATTCTGCTGGTGTCAGAAGTTATTCACTAAAAACGATGGACTTTCATTTGATGACAGACGGGTACATTCCGATCGAGATTATTAGGACCCAACCAAGTGGTTATTCAAAATATAAAGATGTTAAATGGTATTACAAAGGATTAAGAAGTTCACAAACTGCACCATTTCATCTGTATAATATCTGTATGTGTGTCTTTATGAAATAGTCTTAACTGGAAAAAAAAAACATTATGTAATATAGAGATGTAGTGCATTAGAGTCAAATCTGTACACACGCACGGCCTGATGAACTTGGCATGCAGAGTTCTGCTGCTGACGGCATCACTCAAGTCCTGTAGGGGGGTAAAAAGAATTTTTATTTTTTTTTAATAGCGAGTTAGATAATTTTAGCTCTATAGTGTAAAAGTATGTTAAAAACTACCTGTGAATGTCTTCATCAGGTGAACAAACTGCACAAGAGAAAAGAGAACAAATGAAGAGTGACAGTAAATCCTAAGTGTTAATCATCTGCCACATCAGTCAGCTGATCAGTTAGTTGCACGAAAGACGTCATTATGATGGAATGGTTCTGATTCAATACAGATGGTTTATTCCAAGTGCTCAAGATATGAGATCTGATGACCTTCAAAGTCACATCAACAGAAAATGTAAAAACAATGCTAAGACAGTGTAAACAGACATGTCAGTAAAGAAAATCCTGTTTTGGTGCTATCACTGCTTGAACTGATGTTGGCTTGCAATGCATCATGGGGGATTCCTAAGATCAATACATATAAAGACCTGAATTACTGTAACTACAATATATATATATTTTTTATCAATCAATCGAATCAATTAATCAATCAATCAATCAACTTTTATAATTGTTTTTTAATGACTGTGGTTGGAACAGAAAACACTGGCATTCAGAATTTTAACTAGTTACTGCAGGAATAAGGTAGGGTAAGGTCCCTCATGCAATACCCTGATTATTAAAAAAAAAAAAAAAAAAGCCCCAATTATGTATGCAGTACATCATGCATTCAGAAAGCATTCAGGCTCCTTTAGTTTTTTTCTATTTTCTCAGACTGTACTTAAAAAAATGTTGAAAGGTTTGCCATATTGTCACCTCACACCTTCAGTGTTGGTGTTTTGACTTTCACCTTTGGTCTGTGTGCCTGGACTTTACACCCTGATTGCTGAGTTCCCCTTGGGTATGTGTTTCCCCCAACAGTCCAAACTGAATGGCATTACCAACTTTTTAATTTACAACCTATTTAGTCAGTTAAGACTTTTCTTTTTTGTGAAGCTGCTTTGAGACAATGTCCATTGTTAATAAATACAATCGCTATATAAATAAAATGGAATTGAATTGAAGTTAAGCCAGACTTCAGTGATGGGGTTTAGCAATACCAAAGGACCTGAAAGACCACAGGACTGAACCACTGAGGCCTGCTTTTAAAAATCTATTAATTGCAATCCAGCAAACATCTCCATAATGTATATTGTGTAAAAGGTTTTAGATTTAAAATCTTTTAGCATTATTTTGGGATTTAAATGGCTTTAGATTTCAGGGACAAATAAACAGCAAAAGATAATGATGATGATCAGTCCAGATTTCCTCTGAGCTAATTGAAAATGACTGCATTAGAAGTTGCATTAACAAAGAAGAGCTGAGACAGGGTGAAATATTTCGGACGACTGCTAAAAATACTAATTTAAGTTTGTTAGGTTGTGCAGCTTCTTGTGCACAGTGCCTTCATGCGATGCAACTGTCTACAAAAGCTGTGAATACACAATGGTTTCTCCAATAAACTGAAGTTTTCACTTAACAAGTTATATATATATATATCAAAGTATACTGTATATATTATATATAGTATATATAGTGATAATAGTGATCTGAATACTTCCTTAGCCCAACAGTCACTGTGGATAGATTATAGTAACAGACTCAGTGTGCTGGAGTACAAAACTAAAACATCAAAAAGTCGCTGTCCAAGTTATTACACACTACAGCGAAATTATTATAAAAATGAGTGTTGATGAGAAAACACCCATGATCTCAAGGAGGCCAAGTCTGATCTGAACTTGAAAAAAGATGTAACAAAGCAAGCTTTCAATAACAGTATCAAAAAAGTAAGTGTGCTGACTCACACAGCATGCAAAGGCTAGAGAGAATCAGAATCCAGAGGTGCAATCCATTGATGCACAGACGATGATGAAGGTGAGCACCTTCTTTTACAATGAGGTTTTCTCACTGGATTATGCAGGGACAATGGACCCTGATGGACGCATGTTGAACTGGCATAGCAATAATCATATTACATTCTCGCATGTTAACGGAGGAGTTGTGGAGATTTTCACGGGGATGCCTTGTTTGTCAGCCGGCTTACATATTTAACGCTGTTGTAAATTATAACTTTAATAAAAACCTGATGATGTCTGCAATACACTATTTACAAAAGGTACTTCATCATTTATGAGTAGTTGAATAAAATAAAAATTAAAAAAATTATCAAGGATTACTCTTAGTCTCTTATATTGTCCACATACTCAAAAACCTCTAGAACTAGGCTCTCTTTTGTACACAAAACATTATTAGTTTGATCAGTTTTACTTACCAGCTCGCCCGCACAGCTTCAATATCACTCACTAGATTTTGGGCCAGGCATATCCCGAAAATCTGTCGAACAGAAGGCAAAATTAGAAACCCTTATCATCTTACATAAACATCATACCAAAGAACAGAGTTTGTATATTATTCTAGATAGGATTGCAGAAAATAAGATTAAAACTAGAACAATTCTGCTTAAATTATACTGCTCAGGCTTCAGTTTCATTTGTACTAATGTACCATGAAGTCTGTACATACTGTATATGGAGGCATTCATCTCAAACTGGGACTTGCGAAGAAATGTCTCATGAATTAAGGCATGAAACTGATTGACATTTACAGAAGACTTCCAACACAGTGTGGTGATGAGACTCCTGGCTGAAATAAAACACGTGAATGGTGTAAGCATTTTAAAGGAGGCCCTATGTCTGTGAACATCCAGCACGTTGAACGTTTGATCCTTGTAAATCAATGGATCTGTCTGTGGGAACTGTACAGGCAATCATTCACGAACACCACTTGCACATTACAAGAACTCGGCTGGGAGTTATTGCCACAATTTCTCTTGTCATTTTTACATGTTTGGGTCATTAAAGGAGTTCCTAGGAGGCCAGTGTTTCAGATGTGAATCCGGAAGTTTGATCATGGATCTAGTGTACTAAGAAAACTTTCTAATTACCTTTATGATATCCAATCACTAGTAAAATGCTGGGATAAGTGCATTAGTGTAAGGCATTAGTGTAGATTATATAGAGAAATAACTGTAGTTTTTACTCTTACCCTTGTGTTCTAACAAACTCACAATCAAAAGTCCCAGTTTAACTTGGGATGAATGTCCCTCATATACACTGTGTATAGGTGTGACAATCAGATGCCCACACACTTTGGATTAAAACATTGCACTGAATGTCCTTAAAATGAATTGTATACAATGACAATTAAGAAGAACTGTACATGTGTAAAAAGGACAGAAGATAAAAAGTGTTAGCCATAAATATAACATGATGAACGTTACCTGTAGCAATGCAATTCCTATAAAGATGCCTGCTACTATTGTCAGGTTGTCCTGTAACCACTTCTCAAACTGAGGAACACAACCCTTCACATTTATATAGTTCTTTTGCTCATCTTCCTACAAAACCAAACAACAACAATTGTAAGAAAGATTACATTTACAATATGACATAATACTCGGGCGGATTTCTCTCAAAATGGTTCACTCTCTGTTATGTTTATAGTAAGATTTAAAAAGGCCTTACAGTCTTAATCTATTTTGTGTCTTATGTGTTATGATTCATGGCCTGCAGAGGGCTCCTCATGCTTACTCTGTAATATCTGGTTATTTACCTTCACCACATCTGCATCACACTTTCAGTTTTGGCAATGTTTTTTTTTTAGCTGATTAAAAAACAAGAGGCAAAAACTCACCTTTAACTAAAGGTATTTTAAAAAGTTTTCCATGTATTCCATGTAAATTTAGCATACAGTGCCACTACACAGGATAAGTATAAGCATGAGAAACAGCTTTTCAATCAGGATGTTGTTGTTAGTTTTTCGACTGCTCATTTCAAGGGGTCCTCACAGCAGACCATTTGGTCCACACAACAATTTGGCACAGGTTTTATGCCAGATGCCCTTCCTGATGCAACCTGCCCATTTTATCCAGGCTTGAGACCAGCACTGCATCCAGTGGCTGGGGTTTTGGGCATTGGCTGGAATTGAACTGAGGCCTTCTGCATGGCAGACGAGAGACCTACCACTGAGCCACCAATCAGGACACGTTACTACGTATATAATTAATGCTTTCTATTGTGTCGCATAATAGGATTCCAATTTCCAATTTTGAGATTTGATGAACAGACTGAAAAAGAAAAGAATCATCGTACCGATTTTGCCCGGACATCATATCCGCATTGTGTGTTGATGACATCCTCCTAAAAAACAGGAAATACAGGGTAAATAATAGTTCCTCTAACAACACTGGCAAACATTCTTAAGAGCAGTTGAAGAAAACAGCGCCGTGGTACACGTGGACGGGTTAATCTGGACGAAATGGCTTCTGCTAATACTGTAGCAAATGATATTCAGAAAGTGCACATTTTTAATCTTCTGTACTTACAGTACTAAAATTAACTAGTAATAACCCTGTAAAATGCTACTCATATCTACTATTCCTGGCTGTGGGAGTGAATTAATTAATTACACACAGGAAGGAAATAATAAAATGTTGACAGCTCATGACAATTGATTTGAAAAAATGCTCTTTACCCTACATGGTCTGCTCTAAATCATTTGCTTATTGAAGGTGGGTTTTTTTTTTTTAATATATTTTTTATTATTTATTGTAATCTGAACCTTCAGATTCTCCTGATCATTCCGTTCACTCTCACCATCAAGTCCCACCACTCAGAGTCTGTTACATAAGTACTTTGAAGTCTCTATCATTATCCTGGTTCAGTAGTTTACTGACTATCAATATCTTCAGTCTAAAACACCACTGGGAGGCGTTTCAGCCTAGAGAAAGGATCAACTTAACCTTTTGAAGACAAAACGTCTTCAACTGAAAATCATTTTGGTGATCTTGTACAGGTTTCTCTGTATATTATCAGTAAGATCAGACTCGATCTGATGGAATCTCTGAGATCTCTTCACAGTACTGAAACAGCTCTGTTAAGAGTCTTAAATGACATTTATCATATTACCGATTCTGGTGACTCTGTGATTCTTCTGCTGCTTGATTTAACAGCTGTGTTTGATACAGTAGACCATGACATTCTTCTGTCACGTTTAGAACACTGGGTGGGAATTAGGGGGACAGCTCTAGACCGGTTTAGGTCCTATCTTATTGATAGAACTTTTTCTGTTAGTCTTGGAGATCTTGAGTCATCATCAGCTCCTCTTACATATGGGGTCCCACAGGGGTCTATCCTTGGACCCCTTCTTTTCTCGTTGTATTTGTT
>JAOVVA010000044.1:12408257-12418777 GCA_028565275.1 Leiocassis micropogon
TGATTTTACATATTGTTTTGATTAGATATGTGTGTGATGTGATTTTAATTATGTTCCTTTTTAATATTATTTTATAATTTTATTTTTTATTATTATTACTTTTTATTTTTATTTTATTTTATTAGATTACTATATTATTTTATTATTTATGTCATGCACTTTGGGGCATTCTTGTTGTTAAAGTGCTACAGTATACAAATAAAGATGAGTTGAGTTGAGTTGAGTTGAGATCTCATTATACAAGCCTGCTATTAAAAGCTATTAAAATCCGGCAATAGGCTCCTGAGTAGCACACACACACACACACACACACACACACACACACACACACAATAATTATAATAATATATATATTTTTTTAAATCTAATCATAATTCATCTTGCTTCGAGAGATCATGAGTTTAAATCCAGATGGTGCCACAGCCATAAAGGGATGGGAAGATTGTAAAAGTATGTGTTGACATAAACATAAAACTATTAAATGAAATAAAAACAACTTCCGATAACTATTATAACCATAATTTTCTTCATTTCTCTTACCGCTGGGTCCTTGGTGCAACAAGAGAAAGGAACGCCACACTTCTCTCGACTGGGGTTGGTGTCTGTGCAGTTGAAGTAGATGTTGAGATCCCAGTCACTAGGTTTAAATGCCCCACAACACTCCCACTACACACATGAAAAAGATCATAGCATGTTAGAAAGCCCCCTGGAAATGACTCTTAAAATAGAATCTTAGAAGTATACTTAAGACTGAAAGAATTTGTATTTGAAAGTAAACGTAGGCGAGTCTTGTAAAGGTTTCCAGAAGAGTTCTTAGGGAGGAGTAGGAGTTACTCTTATGTATGAAGAATGAAAGTGGCTTTGGCACAAATGAACTAAGCAGACAGATGGCCACATATGTGACATGTCCTAGTTGTGCCTTAATCAGCCATTATTATTGTTTTATATTTGTTACAGTGCTGTGTATACGTAAATACAGGTCGATTTCATGACAAGTAGAACGTCTTCATGAAATCTTCATGATCATCAATTGCGGTGCATCTTTATGTGTGCAGATTTTGATGGGTGCATTTATTTTCTCGCTCAGTGCTGCCACCATTTTCTGCTCTCAGGATTTGTATTTTTTTTTAACATAGAGCAGAAGTTGGGTTCCAAAATATACAGTATAGGTGCTAAAATGAGCAAAGTGTATAAAATCCTAAAATCTTTAATTATTAATTATCAAGAATAGAAACAGAAAAACTTAAGGCTCATACAAGCATTTTCCACTGTGAATTAAATGGATCGATTGTCTGATTATCTCAAGTATTCTGCTTAACACTTCTTAGGGATGTCATTTAAAACAGTCGCTACAGTATGTTAGATCTTGTTAGCACACAATACTTATTCGTCCCTGTGACAGGGTCAGGCTCTGCTGCTGACACTCCAATATTGAATTGGTTTCCTGGCTGAGTTGTCTGCCAGGAGCTGACCTGGCATCTGCAGTTAAATTCAAAGGCCTCAAAATGGAGCTGAGGTGTCTTGTACACCTCGTTTACCCAAAGTGAAACATGCGTTTGTTTTACACTTTACATTGTGTCCATTTTGTAGTACTTGCATGCAGTTCTACAACTTGTGACGAAGCCTTCAAAATCCACTGCGGAAGTCCAAAGATTTGACAAATTATTGTTGACAGATTCCATTTTCCTTTCCTTAGGGGGCATTTCTGCCAAGAAATATTCCTTAAAGTTTCCATTCTGTAAACCAGACAAGCTACAGCATCATGCTTTGATAAACACAGCAATCCTGTCAGCTAAATAAATGTAAGAGCAATAGAAAGCATATAAAAGAGTTGTGGGGACTCTGACTGTTAGAGGCAGCCAGATGTAGAGCAGATGATATGGTATCTGGCTCCATTCACCGCCTTCGAGAACAAAGATGCAGCAATCATAGGGTCTATAGTGCTAGTCTAATCTTCCTCTCTTTTCCTCATCTCCTCTCTCATTAGGCAACTTTCACTCCTTAGCTGCTTCTGTTTTACTTTTCTCATCTCTCTCTCATTTTTTTTTTTTTTTTTACTTTTACTATGTCATGCAGTGGATCCAGCTTTCTCACTTACATATTCCTGAGTGAAGTCGATAAGATTCTGCAGGTCAATATCATCTCTATAGGCTTTGATGTTGTTATTAATGAAGCTGTTGAGCTGGTCTTTGATCCAGTCCTTAAAGACAAAGGCAAGGACCCCAGCTGTCAGCTCCAGGAAGAATATAATCCCCAGGAACACAGAAAACTAGAGTGGGCCAAGAAGCAAAAACGTGAGATATTAGTATTATTATGTGTTCAAGCAACGACTTTGATGCTCCATGAAATAGAAGACTGTTGCATAAGATAGTTTGGAAGTGGAAATTTTACAGAATTACTGGCACCCTCTATAAAAAATAACCTCTAAGGTCCAAACATAGATCCAATGAATCATATTTCAATATAGGAATGCAATATAGGAATGCCAGACACAGGAACAGTTTCTTTCCGCCAGCAATCACCCTCATAAACAGTTGAACTGGATCTTACAACCGTCTTTAAATCTGTTTTATGTATGTCTGTACTCTGAGAGCTACAAACAGCCGGAACCAAATTCCTTGTGTGTCTCAACATTCTTGGCGAATAAAACATGATTCTGATTCTGATATACATTTATTTAAATAATCGTATCACCTTACAAATTGAAAGACCCTTAAAAAGAGGGATATTAGACACTCTTTTATAAAGGACATTTAAACCATATACGTATAATCTTTGGTGGATGCATTTGATTGGTCCTCTTGTTTACAAGACTCTGACTGAATTGGGTTTTAAAACTGAAGACTGATATATTTGTTGCAAAAAACAGTTAGTTACTCTATACTTTTCCACAACCGTTTCTCCTAGTGCATGTTTGTACCAAGTGCATTTGCATCAGTTTTTTAAACAGCCCCACAAAACAAGCCAGAAATAATCAAAGATCCACCTCCAAGTATCAGCACAGTAAGTACTTTTTGTACTTACTGTGGGAAATTATGACAATGGTGTGCATTATCCAAAGAAAATGTTTTTAAGTTTAAATTTTTAATTAGTAAACCCACTCAAGTGAATTCCAGATTTGAGAACATAAAAAGGTCAGAAATAAAATAACAGATTCTGGAAACTGAAGACAATACAACATTACAATAAAGCATTAGGGGTGCCAATAATTCAGCAGTGTACTCAGTTTGAACATAAGGTGTGTTCCTCCCCATGAGGATGACAGTTTAAAAAGGATACTATGGAGATTAAAACATAATAAGACTCACAAATTTGAGAAGGAGGGTGTTCTCCCTCAGAGCTCCGATGCAACCAGCAAAGCCCAGGATAAACATCACACCACCCACCACCAGAAACAGCCAGACTGGGTCAAATCCGCCCAGGTCAGTGATGGAGGATATATTCGAGAGCACACCCTGATAGATGAGAGACACAGAGTTAGAGCCTATTCAGATGTTGTATTCAGAAGTACACGACTTGGAAGGTTCATATCTGGTGTGAACCTGAATGCCTCCTCAGTGAACACATTTCTGGCCTATAGCTTTTATCAAGATTGCCAAAGCACAAAATCAGTTTAAATCAAGCACGTTTTAGAAAATAGAAAAAGAAAATTTACTAATATTAGCTGTTGCACAACATTTCATAATTAAACTATGTTGCACTTTTTTTGAAGGATTGGTAAATAAAAATACAGTGGAAGACTGCACAGCATTTTGTGGAACATTCATTTTACTGTTTATGCTTTGTGTGCTTTTCAACATCACCACTAAGGAATAACCCAACAAAAAAAAAAGAACGTAAAACAGAAAGTAAACTTGCAGACACATATTAATTACTATATGTATTCGGGGAATTAAAAAATCTTACTCGACAGGGTTATAGTCTATAAGTATAATGTTTTCTTTAACAGGAACATCTGGCATTTGAACATATACTGCCCAAATCTAAATATACACATTCAAATCCCAACATCGTTTAAAGTCCAAGACCAACACTGCGACAGTTGTAGGATTCAGTAACAATGATGGGCAATGTTGTATAGAATGTAATTTATGTCAGGGCCCCAATGTACAGCATAAGAATCATTGCTCTGGCTTTAGTTAATGTAAAAAAAACAAAGAATACATGTTCTGCATGTACAGTTATTTCCAAAAACAATCATCTCAGCTGAGAGCAGGCTAACCCAACCTAATCAATCTAAATACCTGGTTCTCTCACATTAATAAAGTTTCCTCCATGTCTTTACCCCATCACACTGCTCTACATTATGCCTTCAAAAAAATTGTGTGAACTAAGTTAGAACTCGTTAATCTTGGCAGGAACGTAGTAGAAACCTGTAAAGATACATTATTTTCCCCATTTACGTGGAGCTGCTGTGCTTTTTTTTGGACATGCTTTCAAAAAGCCTGAGGATGCAGTCAAGAAAGACACAGGAAGAATAAGGATGAAGTAATGATGGCATTGACCGATTAATGACGTAACCAACACCTTTTAGGGACTTTACTGACGTACTACAAGCATAGCACAGACGAGAAAGCCTGGATGGTGTTCTGAATGAGTTGCTATAGGGATGCCACTGGGATGTTGCTCTGTCAATGGGGTCCTCAAAATGACCTCTCCAGGTTTGTCCTCTGACGGTGGTAGGTCCACATAATTAGTGACAACATGGTTTATGCATTGAGAACCTGATGGGGACATGGACAGAAAGTAGTATGAACTTAAATAAATTCACATTTTTCCATTTTTCCACCATTTGACCCCTATTCCCTATCGAGTTCTTCGATATTTTTAGGGCGCAATGGGAACTTCATGGTCTTCTTCTGAGTGTGATGGGGCCCTTAGGGTTTGCTGTGCATATTTTTATAGTAATTTCCTTTCCAGGCTACAATGTGTACTTATCTGTAAAAATATTAGCCAGTGCATTTAAAAGGAAGACAGAAGGCAGAAAGACTAATATATTTTGGCAGAAAGACTAAAATATGTAATACTTATAGTTGAAAATAAGTGAATTTATATATTTAAAGTCTGTGTACAGAGATGTTACTCATTCTGTTCCCGTCCTACTCTGCACACTTTGGGTAATATATGGTTCTTTTAGTTATACAGCATCTGAAATACTGGAGTAAATCATCATACAGACCCTGGGTTAGCAAACAAAACTTTCATTGCGTTACATACTATCAAAAACGGTTCAAGTTGACCATACTCAAGAGGTGCATCTGATTGAATACACTGGTGTGGAAAGATACTTCTGTAATTTTAAACTGAGAAGTGTTTTACATCCCTGCTGTCAAATTAAGATTTACATTAAGAACGAGCTCTGAAACATTAGGAGGAAAAAAAAGAAAAACAATAATATTACAATTTACTACTCTGTCATGTTGAACATAGTTTGTGTGTGTGTGTTTTTTAACCCAATGTTCTTTCCATTTACAATCACACAAGTTCATGCTAAGAGTTCTCTGAAAGGGAAGCCCTTTGTTGCAGGGTTTCACAAAAAAATTAATCCAAAAAAACATAAAAATGTTCCCCTGGAGAGAAAAATAAGAAACAGAAAACTCTTCATCCAAGAACTGCTACATACACAATTTCACAGAGCTGCTGAACACCCAGATCTGCACACACAATCTGATGGAAGAGTGGAAAAGACCTTTATTGCCATACTGAGAAGCAGGGCCATTTACAGCAAGTGCCCTCAGCCTAGGGGTATAGGGGTCTGTGGCATTATTGGGATTTGAAATTGTAATCCAATATTTGATGCTTAATCAGTTTCTTTGCTGAACCTGAATGCAATTGATGTGTTTAATGACTTGGATCCATTTTATTAGTTCTCAACACTACTTTCATCTTGGAAGGTGACTCACTTTTCAGTATATGATTTAACATAACTCCAGTGAATGTGTTCTTGAAAGTTTCTCACCTTCTCACTCCAGGCCCATAGTCCAATTCCAAGGAAGAACATCCCCACTAACTAAAAAAAAAAAACAGAAGAAATGTTAAGTAATTAAACTCTTCATTTTAATATTCATTCACCATGCATTCATGATTTTCCGTGGATAAATTAAATGTAACAATGAAGTTTATATATGAACATTAAGCTTCATACATACACACATATATATATATATATATATATATATATATAAAAATCTAACATAGTCAAATAATTTTTTTACTTTAAAAAAAGAATCTAAGGAATGCAGCTTTCTAAAGAAAGAAAATAGGAACTGAGCCCAGGGGTCAGGGAGTGTACACTGAATTTATGAACATTTCCAGCAGATTACTGTGCTAACAGTCAGTCCTTCAAATGAAGGAAGTCAGTACAAGACATCTGCAGACATTTACAGGGAAAAAGACCAACTGACAAAATTCTAACCTAAAAAGATCCCTAGATTCTGTTTGAGGGAAAAAAATATTTTACCAACAACAAAAATTTTTGTCTGCACTCTCATGTGCAATATAAACCATCGCATTCTACTTTAGTTTTATTTGCAATATTTTTCTGCAATATTATATGAATACATGCTCTCCTTCTATTTGGTAAAGGTTTTTATTATTGTGTTATCTATTTAATGCACTGTTCAGGGAAATGCAAATTAAAATTTCCTTTTATATTTTTATACAGTGGCAACACCTTCTTTTTCTTATTCAATAGTAAAATAATGTGCTCTGTGACTTGAACAAATGTAAAAATAGATATTATCTTGCCTGGTGAGAAATCAAGTAAAACATGTAAAATGTACCATGTTTTTTGAAAAACATTTTTACTCATTTGCTCTCACATATTACAAGTCTTACAACATACTTACTGCAAATCAGCCTCCCAAATGATCCAAGCATAGGCCGAAATGTTCAGTTGTCCATTTAAACGAGGGGCTTACAAATCAAACAGGGACTATTGATTGTGCAAAATAACAGCACACAGTTTTGAGGGTAAAAACAACATTATTTCTCTGTATAATCTCTTGCTACACGAACACACTTATCCAAGCATTTCACTAGTGCCTGGATACCATCAGGGCAGAAAGTTTTCTCAGTATGCCTAATCGGGCTGCCGTCTTCTGTAAATGTCAACTATGTTTAATGCCTTCATTCACAAGAAATTTAATCACAGGTCCAGGTTTGGCTTGAATGCCTCTCGTAATAGTAATAATTGTGATGATCACTCAAAATAAATGTTACAACAGTATAAACAGTTAAACATCTCAAGACATCACTGCTAAGCAATCAACAAAATGATGAGGGTGTAAACTGCCAGTGTTATCAGGGATTCAAGTATGTAACTCCTATTAGTGTCTAGCACCGGGTGAAGCGGGATTGCGAGCTTTCAAAACATATTTACAAGTACTGTAGCAATGAACATTGTGTCAGAAAGATGTGGCCAAAAAATTGTGGCTCTATTTTTATGAGCTTAGAGATTATCAGATTTATTGTTCAGCCTGAAAAGTTAAGGTTTTGCAGAAATTTAGCAATCCAAGTTCGACAGTTTACAGTATGCACAGAATATACTAGTTTATACTAGTGTATGGGCAAAAGTGTCACACCAATATGTGGGGATTAATATTTGGTTATTCCACACTTGGCTGCCAGAACAGTCTCCACAAATCTGGAAAGGGTTTCCACTAGATGTTGGAGTGTGGTTAGTGGGATCAGGTACTGATGTTGAGCAATAAGGCCTGGTGTTCGTTGCAGTTCATCCCAAAAGTGTTCAGTGGGGTTAAGGTCAGTCAGTGCTCCTTGAATTATTTTACTCCAACCATGTGCACAGTGGCTCTGGCATGCTGGAACCTGTTTAAGGCTTTTAGTTTTAGCACAGGAAAATACTGTACAATGACATTCTGTACAGTTGTGTGCTTCCCACTCTGTGACAACAGTTTAGGGAATTCCCGTGTATGGCCTTATTGGATTACAAATTATTACTTGCATCCCTGGAGCAGAGAGCGTTAAAGGCCCTGCTACCCTGCGACAGCTTGGCAAGGCTGAGCCTGAACCTGATCTGTAACCCAGAGCTTTAACTGTTGAACCACCAGTGCCTACAAAAATCAAACAAATACACATTTTCTGTTTCACGCCATGAAGAAATCATTGTCCATAGACATCATCGGGTCCCGAGAACAGCGATGCTTCAAGACTGCACTCACTATGGTGCGTTAGTTTGTTTAATGTTATTAGTAACTTGATACTGTTAGTGAGGCCAGGCCTGGAGTCGTCATGTGTTTTTCCAAGCATTAGCATTTCTAAAATTCATATACTGTAGAGAGCAGTTAACCACCCATAGCTTTGTACTGTACCTAGCAATATTACACACAATTTATTACAGTTGTCTTTCCAAATAGTATATGCTATCTCGCACTTAAATGAGAAATTTGATGCATTTTTATAGTGTTACACTACTAGTCAAATGTTTGGACACACATTCTAATCCCATGGTCTCTCCTGATTATTTCCTTCTACAATAACAAACAATGCAGAAGGCATCCAAAATATGAATTAATCTCCTTCGAACAGCTGATATTGAGATGCGTCACTGTTTGTTAGCTGGTTAGTTGACTTTCTGAGGCTGGTCACCCTAAATGAACTTCTGCTCTGTAGCAGAGGTTATTTTTTGTCTTGCTTTTCTGGGATGGTCTTCATGAGAGCATGAAAATGTTCTTCATGAAATGTACTTGACACTACTGTTCTTCCAAGTAACATAACTTCCTTTGTTCTTCCTTTGTGTAACATAACTGACTGTGTTATGTTTGTTGTTATTTGCAGTAATAACCTAATGCTATATGTGTTATTTCATAGTTTCGGTAAAAAAAAACTTTAAAGCAAACCAAAGAAAAAATAGTATTGTTTTAGAATATAGAAAACAAAACCAAACTTGTGTCCAAACTTTTAACTTGTACTGAAAATAAAAAGTAATCCAATATCTTATTTTTATACATGCACACACACACACTTACATGCACACAGTATCTTCTACCATGAAATTTATTATATTTGGGTGCATTATTTGTTGATTCAATACACAGTTGGACAAGGAGACATTCAAGGGGAAAAACAGGAAACATTCAGCATTTCTCAGAAGGCCGGATGTTTGGCTCCTTTGCCCTCATTTTTTTTTTTGAAGTCCCAAGAGACCAAAAAGTCAGAGAGAGATGAGTGGGAGACAGACACAGACTGATTGAATATGAGATACTGTACAGTCTGTAATCCTGACACAAGTCCTTTTGCTTGCTGTTGTGTTTTCTTCTTCTTTTTTTAGCTCCTGGGGAATTAAAAAACTGAAATGCCCACTTCTACTTCCTCTGTGCTGATTTGTTGTATTGTCTTTTCAAAGCTTGCCCTTCAAAGTTCACAGAGCACTTGTTTCAGTTTAAACAAAGAAATAAATCAGAAGTTTAGAATTGACCAACAGGGCAACCAACAGAGCATTACCAACTACTGATCTTCTATTATTTAGGTTAATTTAATTAAAAAAAAAAGGGGAAAATCCTTATTTAGTATTTTTCCTGCAGTAGAAGATTTATTTATATGCTTAAATACATACTACTTAGCTTATTGGGCCCAGAGTGAAAAAATTGGGTGCGTGCATGTGTATGTATACATGAGATCACTTTAACCTAAAAAGCTTTTTAAACTAGTTATAATAAAGTGCACTTCTTAACAAAATGTAAACTGCTTCAAAATGTTAACACTTTGAAAACAATCAAGCGTAGATAATAAATTAACAAAAGACAACTAAAGATGCACATGCCCTCTATACTAATAATTTCAATAAAAACTGCAGTAAACTGATATATGATTAAGAGATGGGTGATTTAAATGTGTTTAAATGCTGTATATGATATTTAGGTTGGTTTACATTTTTAATTACATTTTTAGAAGCTGCTTTTGATATATATTATATCACTGGCGAGGTAAAATGTCACAACATCCAGCATCACCTTCTTCTTTACAGAGCTAACTCACCTTCTCGTACCTTGTGTGTTTTTAAACGTCTTTACTGTTATTGCTGTAATTGAGGTTTAACAATATCGTTAGTGTTTTCAGTGTTGTTACACTCAGTGTGTCCTGGGCTGCCAGGCTTTTGGCACACACTTTGGGGTGCTTTCTTTCAAAGTGGTTAAACAGGTTTCTTATGTTTCTTCCAGTTAAGCCAACATTGCTTTTGCATAATTTGCAAACAACCACTGCTTGCACAGTATTTGTTGTGACCACACGAGCTCTACTGTATGTAATTGATATTAAATCTTTTTAAGCCAATAACGCCACAGTCTAATGTTGGCAAACAAAACAATCACCCATTCTCCCTCACCATATACAGTGGCTTGCAAAAGTATTCGGCCCCCATGAACTTTTCCACATTTTGTCACATTACAGCCACAAACATAAATCAATGTTATTGGAATTCCACATGAAAGACCAATACAAAGTGGTGTACATGTGAGAAGTGGAACGAAAATCATACATGATTCCAAACATTTTTTACAAAT
>JAOVVA010000044.1:12418877-12442941 GCA_028565275.1 Leiocassis micropogon
TATCCCTGACCTGTCTGGTGTGTTCTTTGGACTTCATGGTGTTGTTGCTCCCAATATTCTCTTAGACAACCTCTGAGACCGTCACAGTTTTATATATTGCTTATTTTTAATGATTTTTTCTTTAATGTTAACCACCATTTTATTTGTTTATTTATTTATTTAAGTATCGGTTAAGTCAATTCATACCCAACCCTAACGTTAATACAATTTCTGCTAAAATAATACAATAATAAACTATCATGCATACGTTTAACTCTTCAGGTATTAATGTGAGAGATCAGTAGGGATAGGATTGTTCTATTAATTTAATCCACATAATTGTATTCAATTATTGAGCTATTGAGTAGTCGTCTCAATAAACTGCATGAACTGTGTGCAAAGATATACAGTAACTAGATTATCTCTTGTCATTCATGTATTATAAGTTAAAATCATGTTTACAAATATATGGGGACATTATAATCATATCAGCCTATTCAATATCTTTTTGACAATGATTACAAGACCATTCAAGTTCATTTAAATGCTTAACCAAACACATGATTACCAATGAACATGAGGAAAAGTAACAGGAATAGTGAACGCTGAAATGGCACACAACATTCATCTACTGCAGAACATGGATTTACTGTACAACGTGAGTGTGATAATTACACATCTATCACCTCGATGAGATTTGATGTTAAAACATTTTGGGCCTTTCCAGTCCTTCATTGACTCCATCAACCACTCGCATGAAAGCATTTGTTCTCTTATGAAACTAAATGAAGGAATATGTATGTTCCACCCTTGCAAAATGGAAACAAAATGAAATTTGAGCCATGCCTCAGAAACCCTACATCATGCACTCAGTAAACCGTCATGCAGAAAAACAAAGGGCTGCTTTCATTTAAAGCAAGAAGCTAGTGGAGCATGGCACTTAGTCTGGAGATGCACTCACTCTGAAGGCATACAGAACATGAAAAGTTCATCAAAGTGGCCTCAAGTGTACAAGATAAAAAAATTACAGATTTTAAGCAAGAGCAAATCTTATTCACCGATATTTGTTATTCTTTTAAAAATAACAAAGAATTTGTTTTAAAAAAATATATAAAACAATACTTAATTAAAAAGATTATTTTTCAAAATTCTGTACTATAATTATTATAAAGCCAGTGGTGAGAAGCAAATAGTTCTTGAACGATACACTTTTATGCATGTTCAATAATAACATCTATTCAATCACTCATCTTCAGAAAAGATTTATCCTAATCAGGTTTAAACTGGGTCCATCCACAATTGGATAAATTTGCTGTTAGCCTACAGTAGATAAACACATTTGAATACAAAATGGTCCACTTACTTACATATCGTGGTTTTTAATCAAATTGTGCCATCCTAGTAGCCAGATAAGTATATCCTACTAGTTATATATTAATATTACATTATTTTATTGTATCTTATTCAGTCTACCATAAGAAATGTGTTGATAGAAGACCAATATTGTCCTGGTCCTGACACATTTATAATCATGGCACAGCAGTGGTTCTGCTCTACCAACAGGGATTGCTACAAACCTACCATGTACAAAAGTTCTTGTTTTGAATAAAGAAAAAAATAGGACATATTGAAAGAATAATTTTTTGGGTGGCCTTTCCCTGCTGCGAAAGGCAGCTTAATATTTTACATCCTGGCATTTTTAGCTCTAATTAAATATTTAATAAGTTTTGTCAAAGCTAATCAGGATTTTCAGGACAAAGGGCAGACAGCAGCAGGATTGTTAGCATTCATAGGATGAACAAGGCCAATAAAGGTTACTTCATCAGCCTGGAGTCGAATGTTAATAAGGCGCTCAGTTATTTGACAACAAAATCATAGTCTATTATACAATTAAAATGTGTAATGCAGACATTTTTCAGGTACAAATGCCATAACTGCAAGAGTATGATAACTGGATAATGAGTCAAGAAAAACATGGCACAACACAAAAGCCTGATTATAAGGCTGTGAAACTGTAGCACAATGACAGACAGACAGATAGATAGACAGACAGACAGACAGACAGACAGATAGACAGATAGACAGACAACTTTATTCATTGCAAAGGGGAAACTGAGAAAAGTTCAATCAAAATGAGAATTCTGTGTGGGAGGGAAAACAGAAACCCCCTTGATGTAATGGAAATGATCACTGACACAGTGTCTCAGATTAAAGGTTGCAAGAAAAGTGTGTTGATAGACAGTCATCTGTTTTGGCACAGCACTTAATCTGACAACAGAGGACTGAGCACTGAATGACTGAATACTGTTACTGGCTTTATAATGCAGATCAGCTGGAGATAATAAACCATGGAGTAGACACTAATAACAGATAGTGATAGGTGAAAGAAATATTAAAAATATTAATATAAAAAAATCTATATTACAGAACTATTGCTGCTGTTGTGATTTAGTATTATTATTATTATTTATATTATTATTGAATCAGACCGACATGCTGGACTCCTTTAGCACACCTGTTTTATACATTACTTGGCTTAGCCATGTTAGCAGCTGAAACAGATACAACATGGAGCAAATGAAAATATTGTTATATGAAATGAACAGCACACTGATTTACTATCAACTGCACATTTTTCTGCTGGCATGCTCTATTATTATTATTATTATTATTATTATTATTATTATTATTATTGTAGTGTTCGGTTCTTACGCAATCTAAGCTCAGGATAAAGCTGATTACCATCGAACAGAGAAACGCGCTCGACACAGTGAACGCTGCATGGACACTAGAAAATAAATGCAGCGTTCAAAACGAGGAGATTAAAAGATTGATTCATTCTGAATCAGTAAGAGAAGGGTGATCTGCTCGGGTGTACTGGCAATGTGTTTTAAAAGATTCACCGGATCGTGTGCATTTCTAATAGCATGTCTAGTCGTTTTAAAGCACACAAAGACATCATCGTGTGGATAAACAAACCAATAGCCGTTGTTTTGGCCTTAAACACATAAACAAACAGAAAACATAAAGGTAAAGTAACAATGAAACATGCGCTTACCCAAAATATTATGTTAAATCCAAATATAAAATATTTAATGCAGCAGCTGACTTCTTGTCCATTGTAATGCTTTCCTGACATCATTGATGCTCGTCCACATACAATAATTCCTGTACATTAGAAATGAGAGAAGCAGTGAACGGAGCAGGTTCAATTTGCTCGCCGCCGCGGTTTATCTACAGAAAGCGACACCAGGCTCCCACCTCCCCACCGTCACTGTCCACACACACACATCATTCAGCGCCGAGCTCTCGAGGAAGCGAATTTTCTGCGGATTTAATGTGAATACAAAGGTCCTGCAATTTGTCAGAACCCTCTGGCGGCTGATAAACGCAACGAATCTCGGCCTGCTTCTGCCGTGAATCAAAAACGTCGTCTCGCTTCTCCGTTACCGCTTGACAAGGTTGATTTTGACGGACAGGTATCTCGACCAATCAAGCGGCGCTCTCAACACAGTGGGCGGGACTGCAGACTGCGTCACGCGGTGTTTTATTTCGGCTAGTGTACAGCAGCAGGCATGGTTTTCACATTCATTTTGGTTCGTATGAGATTATACAATCAAAATGACTTTTAGATGTTACCGATATAACAGATAGAAAATTTAATAATTAGCACATTTGCCGGATTTTTCAAACTCAAAAAGGAATTACTCCTAGAGGGAATTTTTTTACTTGAGATCTTATATTTAAGATATTGACTGGCATAAAGCCATATAATAATAATATACTGGCATAATGCCTAATAAACACTGCATTTCCAACAAAACTAAAGAAGTCATTTTAAGATCCTGATGAAAACTGAACCTTGCTCCATAAATTGAATCAAAATGCTGAGTAGAAGGGAAGTTACAGTATGAGCAGTTGTGTTCCAGCAGTTATGTGCTTATTATTTATTTATATTTTTTGCTTAATCTTTTAAGTATTTCTATAATCTCTTTACCCGTCTTCGACCTTGTACTTACGCTAGTAAATAATAAATGCTACTGTGCGATACAGTAGATGAAAGTTTGATATATTTGTTTTTTAAATGTGAGCAGACTATATTAGATTTAGTATTAAATATCAATTTAGTATTAAAGGCAGTTTTTATTAAAAAAAAAATTCTGAAAATAAACCACTTGAACATGTAGTTAATTATTTTGTTTTAAAGAAAATGTCTTAATTCATAAAAAAGATTTCTAAAGGCACAACTGTCATAATTAAATCTCTTAAACTAATTAGATATAATAAAACGAACAATAGACTTTACCATTGCTATGAATTGTTTTTAATTGAAGAAATTGTGCAACTCAGTTCAACTGTGATAAATAGAATTTATGTGAAAAAGTCTAAAATGCTCAGCAGTGCAGAGGGCAGTATTGTTGGAGCTTTAATAGGATATGAAAAACATCCTACTAAAGCCCTCCTCTAGGGGGCGACAGCAAGCCATCCTGGTATTGTTTTGCTTGTATACGGTTCTTCAGTTAGAGCAGAAATCCTCAAGTCTTAGGTGTAGTTGTGAATTTTGGTTAACTCAGATTTTTAGCTGTAATTATTTTTGTTAAATGTAAACTGTACATGGGGCATTTATTTAATGTCAGACACATTACACACAAAATGTGAAGAAAAAAATCATACCACAACTTCAGCCATTGCCACATGATGCTCAGAAATGGTTCAGAAATGTATAAAGTCAGTTCCAGTTGAAGTACATTTAATCCTGGGCCTACTGCTTAAAAGCTCCTCAGGTGGTGCTCATGTTCCTACTCATGCATGGGTAAGATCTACTGCTAAATGTGCTCAATTTTATGCAGCTTTATCTTACAGCTTAAAAAGAAAGTAATTTAAAAATGACAACAACCAAGAGCTTAAACTATAAAGCTATCTATACATATTTCATCTCTGGAAACTATTTATGTTCTTCTGCAATGTGTTTTGTTCTGGACATTGGATTTACCCACTGCTAACAAATTCCAATACAGTTGGGCAGTTTTTCACCTCATTACTGTTCATCACTGGAGCATGCATAGAGTATGATGTATTGTTTATTTGGACATGGTCTAAGAGAAAAAAACAACAACAACATTTACTTAATAATTAAAAAATGTGTACAATAATGTCACTTTGCCATAGCTGATGTAAGCCTTTAAATTTTCAGTACCTGATGGCATCATTACATAAACTTAATTTTGTAATTCATAAAAGTGAACTGTACTCTGGTTTATAATACACAGACTAGGCATATACAAGCAACAAGAATCACATAATGTTATACATTAAAATGGACAATGTCCTTGTAAAAATGTAGTGAAGTCCCTGTCTTCATGTGGTTACAAGTATAAATGTATCTCCATGCAGGTTACCTTTTAGATGAATTTATAAGCATTGCATAAATATTTTATAAAGCATTACTGGAGGACTTATGTAAGATATAAACCACTGAGATGACATATTAGCTTTGATGAAATATATTGTTTTGTCTTTATTAATAGCACATTCATGAAAGTGCCCACTTGTCATCTTATCTACTGGGAACTACTGTATTTGCTATATCTAAGTCTTATAGGAGCATGGCACTGAAGCATTATTATAATACAAGTACTTGACTTTGAGTATACTGCTCTTAAAATCAGGGGTTAATCAATCTAACATTTAGAAGACAAGTAAGAAGATTGCATCTTTATATTTTTTTGTATTGATTTTTCTCCTTGTATACACATTGCATAACTTCTTACAAATCTTACAACTAAATGCTGTAAACTCAGAGTGTATGAATGTGCTAAATGATAATGGCCGTTCTCTTTTCTCTCTTCTACCTACAGTGATTCACAAGCATATGATTGGATTGGTCATCTGGGAAAAACTGACAGAAGGTTTTTGAATAGTTTGGGGAACAACCATGATTTTTTAAAATTAGAAACACACAAGCATTAATTTCCTGTTATACTTACTGTAAGTTCAGAAAGTAGATGAAAACCCAAAACAGAAAGTCACATAATTCCTTAAATGTTATCCAATGAGTACTGATGTGCCTCCAGGTTTGCTTTATAAGATATTAATGTCATGCTCGTGGACATAAAGTGTTATTAAAATTGTGATAGTCTCCAGTTAATAGCTTGATGGATCTCTGCATCTAGTTATTATATCTAGACATTTAAAGTAGTTGATATCTACTGTACTTAAGTGAGGTGAATTAAGTTGGCCAGAGGATGGAACATAAACATGGACCATGCATTGGGTGATCATAAATGGTATTAGGAACCACCAAGCACCACTTTTATTAATAAGTTAGTCAAATTCAGGTAACTTTTTTTGGTTATATTTTTCCATGGCCAAAACCTTCATGGCTGCATTGGGTAATAGAGTTATAATCCACACACTTTATGCCAACACACTGTTTTGCATTTGAGTAGATATCAATGTTTTATTTCACCCATTAATACTTGATCTAATATTGGGTGAGCAAACACATCTCTGCGCTCTCATATTCCTTAACTGCTTAATGATGATGTCATCTGTGATGCTCCTATACATCACAGTGAGGGGAGTTGTCTTCAGTGCATTGCAGTTTGAACTGAAACAAAGTACAAAGATTATAACAGATTCTGTTAAAAAATTCTGTTTTAAATGAGGCTGAAATGTAGGTGACATATAGGAATTGTTTAATGTACCTTTGATCATTTTCCAAGTGCTTATGCTTTGGTTTCTGTCCAGCCACAGAAGGAGTTGGCTGTTCCTTCATGCACAAACCCCTATGAAATAGATATATACTCTAATTTAAGAGAATACTTACATGAATTGTTGATTTTAAGACAGTAAATGATTGAAAAAATAGCAACAAAAATCTCACCTACCTGCAGAAGCTGATATTAAATGCCTTTGGCTGCAGTATCCATTGACCAAGGTCAGTCTCTTGTATATCAACAAGCGTCTCATAAAGTTTGCATCCTGTGTCATTTGTGCTTCTTTGCTTTCTCATTCGTGAATGTTGTTTGATCTCATGAGTGCTTTCTCTGCAGTACTGCCTCTGCCTGCGCTCGAAGATCTGCCGCTCTGTTGGTTTCACCTTGTAGGCCACCAGCAGAGGCTGACTTAGAGAGCTCGTGTTCAAGCAGTACAAGCTCTGCGTCAGGGCCTCATGGAGAACCAGGCTGCCACTTTCATCCTTGAAGCGCAGCTGGAAGCCTAGGACGTGTGCTCCATGGACGTGATGCGGTAAAGAGGCCGTAACATTAAACACATCATAGCCTGATGGTGGAAGCTGGTCCAGGGTGAGCAGGTGTTCAGTGAGGGGGCTGCTTATGCTTAGGTTCCCAGCTCCAAATGACAGGCTGTGTACAGTTACTGTTACTGTAAGTGGTTCAGAGTGTAGGGTTTTTCTCAGTAAGATCAACTCAGCACCAGTCATAGAGGGATGTAAGTATGATAAGTTGAACCAGATCCAACCAGGTTTGCTATATTTTGTCCCTAGGTAGTAGACACATGGATATATGCTGATGACTTAGCTTTTAAAATTTCATCAGTCCTGTTATGCAGTGTTAGTGAAATTTCCTGTGCTAAAGAGTTTATAGACAGTTTCTTACCTTGTACACTACGGAAACTCTGCACCAGTGTCCCATCTGAATCGCTTCTCTGCCTCGACTCCTGTGTGCTCAGTACTTGGTAAACGTGCTTCATATACGGATGGGGCTTTGCTTGTTGAGGGACCGACAGCTTATTGATATGAAGCATTTCCAAGATGGCCTTGCTAAGATCCCTTTGTTCAAAATCTTCAGGCAGATTCTCTTCAAAATCGAAGCCACTGACAACTTTCAGAGTCGAAACCGCGTACAACCAACATAAAAATCTTTCGAAATCCATGTTAAAAACCTTAAGAGAGATAAACAGAAGATTCCTGGTCTGCACCTCACCATATGAAACAACAGTTGAAGAGCTAAACCTCATTTGCTAATTGGGTGTGGGAAGGATTCACAAAATGTGCACCACACAGCCAAACATAGAGAGAAAGTAATTACCGCTCACACTGAAAATGCCTGGAATGTTACAGTCCATTTGAGATGCATTGTGTCCATGCTTTTTCTGGCAGCAGAGCAAAGCAACAAGTCTTGTTTTGGTTTGGGGGATGATCACTTTTCACTTCACTTCTCTCAATCTCTTTTCAACTTGCTTAATATATATATATTACAAACCTTTCTATAAAAATTAAAGATAATAAGTAAAGATACTCAACATTTGTTGTGGAAGTATTAAGTACTGTATTTTCACATAGCATTGTTGTATGTGTTATTTATATGTTTGTTGGGAGCTTAGGGATCAAGTTCCAATGTTTTGGGTTTCAACCTTTGGGTTTGTGGACTTTGTGTATATGTGGCTTTTTCTCTGGGCTCCACTGTCCCAAAATATGAAGGTAGGTTCACTGTTGACTCTAACTTGCTCTTGTTGTTAGGCTGTAATGAATGGATTTTCATTCCATCTAGACATTTTCTGGGCCACATGTTTAAACAGTAGATGTCAGTATTGATTAAGTTAATCAAATGTTGTTTTACTCTTCTTAAATATTGTACTTTCTTGGAATTAAATTTATGCCGTATTATTGTAATTTGGCCCATGGACTTACATGTGATGGCGGCACGGTGGCTTAGTGGTTAGCACTGTTGCCTTGCACCTCCAGGGTCCTGGTTCGATTCCCAGCCAGGTTTAATTCCCACCTCTGTATGCATAAAGTTTGCATGTTCTTCCCATGCTTGGTGGGTTTCCTCCCCATACTCCAGTTTCCTCCAAGTCCAAAGACTTGTAGATTAGACTAAATGACGTTCCCAAATAGTGCCCGTTTGTGTGTGTGTGTGTGCTCTGTGATGGGTTGGCACCCTGTCTAGGGTGTACCCTGCCTTGTGCCTTAAGTCTCCTGGGATAAACTACAGGCTCTCCGTGACCCTGAATAAAGGATTAAGCAGTATAGATGATGAGTGAGAGTGACTTACATTATGTGATCTCTTTTTGAATGTGATATGTCTATTAGCAATGTAGATTACAAGTGGTTGAAAGTTTTAATGATGACACAAGTCTACTTCTTCACTGTTTTCTAGATATTTTTGTTAAGCGCTACCATCAGCAGTACCATCAAGATGTAATTGCCAATAAAAGCTTTTGACACTTATGAAATGCTAATAAAATTATAATTATACTTCAGTATACTATAGTAACATCTAAAAAAAAAAGATCTTAACAATGAAGCAGCGGACTTTTAAAAAATTCAGAAAATTAATATTTGTGTCATTCTCAAAACTTTTGGCCACGGCTGTAGTTTATGGTGAGGTTGCCAAGTCCTTTTAAAGTCCCTCACCACTTTGTGACAGCTTCTCTAAAATAAGCCTATACAGCCAGTATAACATATACTGTTATACATGGTCAGGATGGCTCAGAGGTATAAGAGGCTGTGTTCAGTTTGCTGTCTCCCCTGGAGGTGTGGATTTGAATCCCACTTCAGACAGAGCTGAGTTGTTTTGGGGCAGATAATAGCCCAGAAGGTCAAGGCTCTGGGTTACTGGTCAGGGGGTCAAGCTGCCCGTAGTTAAGCGTCTCTGCTCCAGGGCTCTGCTATGACTGCAATTTCCAAGCTGGGATATTTGAAGAAAAAAGTTTTGCTGTGCTGTAATGTATACAATATGTATCAAACGGAGGCTTTTCCTGTTTCTACATAAAAGCAGTCAAGTATTTACATTTCAAAATACAGTAGATTTAAGGGAAGTGAATGATTCTATTCTAAAAAGCTGTGCATATTGAGACTAGAAGTCGGGATATTTGGGCTAACAATTACCAATGTGCACCACTAAATTTGTATGAAAGTGTTCAGATCTATGATAAGAAATTCATATAAAGTAAAATCAAGCAAAATCCCGTTACTAGTTTTTAATCCCCTCAATAAACTTTAGTGTGGGAAGAGGATAATAAACAGTTCTTGAATAAATATGAATATGAATAAATAATTTTGAGAAACATCTTGGTGAAATTTTCAGTTATACTTAAGTGCAGGAAGTAGGGGAAAACCCAGAACAGGAAAGAATGACTTAATGTACAACCAGATATCAATCTTAAAAAAAAGAAATGCATTGTGCTTGTGTGCCATAAACACCACCAAACCGAAAACTTCACCAATTTTTTTCCTTTGGTGAGGATCATTTAAGACTTATTTGTTTCCCACTATACACTATACAATAATATTCTATTTAAATCTTAATATTCTACTTTTAGAGAATTTTACTCACTGCAAACAAGAACACTGCAAACAAGAGAGTGTTCAAGTCAAAATCAGGATTTTTGATTGTGCAGAATAATAGAACACAGTTCTGAGAGTTAAACCTAGCTTTATTTCTCCATATAATCTCATGCTATGCACATGTCCCAGCATTTTACTAGTGTTTAAATACCATCAAAGTAGAAAGATTTCTCAGTATACAGGAATCATGATCAGATCAAATGCTGGCCTTTCAGGATCTCCTTTAATGGCCCAAACATGAACCAGTGAAGCAAGCACATATCACAGCCTCTAAAGGCTCGTATAGAGGGCACTTTTTTCCATTGTTCAAAGATCCACTCTTTATCCTCCCTACCCAATTGAAACTTTTTTCTGATTGGGCTCACTAACAACTATTTAGTTAGTTTGTTTGTTTAATGGCTTCAGTAAGGTTCTACGTTTTAATTATGTGTTGGTGTTATGTGTTATGTAACCCAATTACAGTAATTTCAGCAGTAATTTTCAGTAATTAAAGTTGATTTCTGGAGCAAGGTCAGGACTGTAAGAGGGATGTGGCAAAAACTCCTGTAATATGTAAGTGGTGTTTGTGAATCGTTTGGTACAGTTCCCACTGATGTGTCTCTTCTGCAAGTTGGAGACAAGTCATCCACTGATTTTCAGGATTAGTTTTACTCGCTGAATGTTCATGGAATTGACTGCAGTGGGCTCTGAGACACCTCACCCGGGATCATCATTCATGGACGTACAGCGTTCTTTAAAACATTTGCACCATTCAAATGTTTTACTGTGGCTAAGGGTCTTATCACCATATTTAATTAAATTATTTTTTATTTGTATAGCGTTTATAACAATTGTCATTGTCGCAAAGCAGCTTTACACTATCAAAAAAATTATGGGAGTTTGTATGAAATGTGAATATGTATGAATCAAAATAATAAGATTGTCCCTGATGAGCAAGCCAAGGGCGACGGCGACAGTGGCAAGAAAAAACTTCCTCGGATGGCAATAGGAAGAAACCTTGCCAGGAACCAGACTCAACATGGAACCCATCCTCATGTGTGATAACGGATAGCAGGGATAGATCTGCAGTCATACTGTGCTTGAAATCAGTATTCTGCCCTCATTCAGAAATTCATTACATAAAAGTTCTGGTTTGACTTGAACGCCCCTTGTAGATCTATCGATCCTGAAAAATTATAATGATTTTTGAGCTTTTACTTCTCCAACTTTACTCAGAGTTGTTCAGGATTCAAGCCTCTTGTTTGACTACTTTACTTCCTTACTTTCCAATGAAAAAGTTTGTATTCCAAAAGAGTCAAATTATTGGCCTACATCAAGAAAAAAAAACAACTAAGGAGATTGCTGAAATTACTGTAATTGGGTTACATAACACATAACCCCAACACATAATTAAAATGAAGTAGCATACTGGAGCCATATAACGAAGAAACAAACTAAAAACTTGTTAGTGAGCCTAATCAGAAACAAAGTTTTAATTAGCTAGGGTGCATGAAGAGTGGACCTTTGAACAATGGAAAAAAGTCAAGTAATTTGATGAGTCCAGACTGACCCTGTTCCAGAGCAATGAGTGTGACAGGGTAAGAAGGGAAGCACATGAAGCACACATCATACATAGTGCTCTCTATACAAGCCTTTGGAGGCAGTGATATTAACCTGAGGTTGCTTCACTGGTCAGGTCTAGGCTCAGCAGTATTATGTGGTAATAAAATGAAGTATACTGATGACCAGAATGTACTGAATTACTTTTAATTAATTAGGTTATCATGTCAACACCGTTTTTGTTCCCTGGTGACACGGGCATATTCCAGGACTTAGATTGTGAAGGATTTGTTCTGGGAGCATGATGAATCATTTTCATGCATTAACTGGACACCACATTGCATTTGTTAACAACAATGAACAAAAGTGTTTTTAAACACATAATCCAGTTTCAGAGAATGTGATCATCTTTTTTTTTTGCTTCCCAAATAGGGGCCTTGTGGCAAAAAGTCAAATTTTTTAGCAGGACTGCTGATATACCGAGCAAGTTATAAAGCTGTGCACAGCTGTTCTTTTAAGAGGGCATGCAATTATATCTTACAGAGGTGCAACAAGTGTATTGATTTTCTGAGAACAATAAACTTCTTTAGGATTTAAAACTTACTCTCTTAACTATTTTTTGCTTCTAATAAGGGAGCATAATTTGTTAAGTCGAGTTAAATTAGTAATAATTATTATAATGTATGTGTCTCATTTTGAATCACAAAGAAAAAAAAAGTTTAGTCAGGTGTTGCTGTGGCTATATTTCCTTTATAATGAATTTTATAAAAAATGACTCAAAGGAAAGATTACTTTTGGTGCCTTATTGTTCAGTACAATGCAGTAATTCAAACAGGCTCAATTAATTAAATCAGTTGAGTAAGTACTCCACTTGTCAGCTCATAAAGAAATTCATCGATTTAGATTTTTTTGATACTTAGTCATTTAGTTATCAGGGGAAACTATTATACCTTCATTAAACCGTGACCTTGACTTTTTTCAGCATGAGGAAGGTGAACCTGGATCTACTTACTTAAAACAGTCATGTGCCAACAAGCCCCAGGGAGTGAAAGATGCAGATAATAGGTTGTATGTACCTTTAGAGTGTCTTTCTGTAAGTAGGGGGGTCTGGGACATTCATTGTATGAAGCGGAGTGGGATGGGGGTGGTTATAGCGGCAGGGATGTCCTATCTGCAAGTAATTTGCAGAACACTTTGTTTATTGAATTCAGATTTCATTACTGAATGAGTCCAACAGCTGTCTTCTTGGTATTTGTCATTATCCTGTAATCTTCTCTATTTTTAAGAACATGAGGAAGAGTGGCTTTTTATGCACTAATGTGGATGATATATAGAGGATATTAGCTTTCTCCACTCATGTTTTTTCCCTCATTGTTATTAATCAACCACCCAACAAGTACAGTCTAGAATGTTATTCGCCTTGATTAGATTTAGATGAGCTAGATAGTAACTGGCACGGATTTATAAGCCAAAGTTCACAGGAAACCGATCTCAGCAATGTGTGTAGACAACTGTTAGTTGAATAATAACTTACTTCAATTACATTTACTTTATTTGCTTTAACTTTAGTTGTTGTGTTAAATTTGCATTGACTTCCACAATACAACCCTGTCTCATGGCCTGAGTGGAATTCATTCAGCATTCATTTAAACATGTGTTTCCATAGCGTTAAACTTACAGTAAAGTTAAAATGTGTGTACGCTTTTTGCTTGCATTCCTGTTGTAATTATCCAATGGTGCAATCCTTTTCACATCCTGCAGTCCTGAAAACATTCACTATTTTGTTCTCTTTCATCTTACATTGTCTATGTTTGTGTCTCTATTCGGCTCACTTCTGTGTTTTTCTTTGTTAGGAGACTCTTTACTTCTATGTACTCCTCCCTCTGGACTCTGTGAAGTGGGACAACATCTCTGATTCCCTCCCCTGTGCTCACACAGACTGCCTCCCTCTTCCCTCCCTCTGTCTCCGTGTAAGCTGCTCGAGGCACTTTGCTCAATTAGACAGTTGCTGTGCGAGGT
Source organism: Leiocassis micropogon (assembly GCA_028565275.1). Classification (NCBI taxonomy): domain Eukaryota; kingdom Metazoa; phylum Chordata; class Actinopteri; order Siluriformes; family Bagridae; genus Leiocassis; species Leiocassis micropogon. The sequence continues at coordinate 12,432,727 of JAOVVA010000044.1, forward strand.
GGAGGAGTGCTCTGGGGCAGTGGAATGTTTTTTGGAGATAGAGGGTTGCTGTTTGTGCTTTAGGTAAGAACGCAAATGTTTGTTCTTGTGTCCATGTCTTAGATTTTTAAATGAAGGCATAATGATGGAAATTAATTAAAAAGCAAGGGTTGCGAAAAGCCACACATCCATTGACAGTGGTCAAGCAGAGACTTGTTGCTTAATATTGTGATAAAGTAGAAAGCTTATACAAGCTAGTACAAGAATAATAGAAAATGTTCTTATACTATTTGCATTTTTGCCATTTAAATCAGTGTTGGTTATTACTTTCTGACAAAAAATACAAGGGCTTTTAAGATACATGGTAAGATTATTTCCTTCTTTCTGTTACTTCAACCTCATTGCATGTTTACATTTTTTTTAAATCTATTTTTGACTGCCCATGACTTCCGTCATTAAGTAGTCTACTTCAGGCATTATAATACTGACGTTTCCAAATTTGGAACACAGACATTCTTCAGCAAAGGACTGGTTCCAAAGGGTGAGAGTCAAGTGTAAACATAAGTAGTATTCTTAAGACAAGTATACAACCTCCACTTGGATTTGGTACTGGCCAGAGAAACTTTTTGCCCAGGAGTCCTTAACATTTCTGCACACTGGACAAGACCATTCGGATATTCTGCCAAAAATGGAGACTGAGGCTATTTAGAAAGAGGAGAAGCAGATTACCCCCCTATGCACCCCTTTGTGCTTTACTCATCTTTGCTTTGGAAACAGTTGGCTGTCTGGGACCCTGTCATTAGTGAGATGAGAAGCAGGGCTCAGCACTGTGAAGAATAGGCTTCCGATTTTTCAGGCTCCAGCCGTTGTCTCCACTTGTTCCCAGCTGTAGACAGAACCCGCTTGTCAAGATAGGAACACCACGTGTTCCAAAATTGTATATTCTCGACCTTCTAGTTTGCTTGGCTATGGTTTCAAGTATTCAATGAATTCTTCTTTGAAAGTAGTGTTTCATGATGCTCAAACCTTTGCTCATAATGTATTAAAAATGAATACATTTTATCAGAATTGCAAAACTTTCAGTCAAATAAGCTTAATTACAGTAAGAATTTATAAACAACAAGACAACAAGTTTAAAAAAAATATATATATAATTTTATTTATTTATTTTCCTATATATTTTGATGTCAGACACACTGCCCCAGATTCTTGAATAGAATTTGAGGTTAAGATGTGACAGTTCAGAGAGCGTGCAGACTGCCGGCCACCCACTCTGCCTGCTTTTAGCTTTGTGCTTAATCTCATTATTAATCTAAACCAACATGCATGTAAGCACAAATGAAAATTTGTGCATAAGGGCAACTGTAGTGAGTGGGTCTGCAGTAGGTCAAGCGAATTACAGTTCCATTTGTGTGTAAGATATTTTCATTCTCCATTAAATACACTCATTCATTCTCCATTAAATTTTTATATGTTAGCTTAATACTATATAAGCAGATAGTATGAGCTGTTCACTATTCGAATGCTGTAATGTGGCTTGGATGTGTTTACAGTATCTTTTTTAAAGGATTTTTTTAATTATATAACTTTATTATTTTTTATTCAAATGTTAAATCTGCTTTTGAGCTTTTTATTGAGTAAGAGGTACATTTTTGAACTCATGAATAGATTTCCAAATAACTGCCCTATGCAGACCTCAAACTGTATCTTAAGCTCATGGAGTCATTTTAATGAAAAGTTGTTGAACTTGGTCCAAACCTTAGTGAAATCACCCTAAACAAGGGGAATGGTATAATCATAGACGGTGGCTTTACATGTCGAATCTTGCCCTGAAGAACAATGTTTGTGGTTTGGGAACTGTGAGATCTTGTTGTGTGATCAGGTAAAGTGTTGGGAATGTAGTGAAGAGAGGTATTGTGTTTTCTATTACACAGCACACCTGGGCTATGGATTTTTTTTGAAAATCTTTTCTTCTTATGGTATGTTATAATTTGCAAAAAAAAAAAAAAATGTTTGTTTTATTTTAGACTTGTTAGTCAGTGTAATAATCTGCAATAATTAGAGCATCATATTTACTTATCACTCAGCATAAGAAAACACTAGAACTGGTAATAGCATTCATATTTTCAGAATATGTTTTATTATAAGTTGGCCAAATAAGATATTTTCTTTAATACAAAAATCACTTAATGAGTATAAGGGCTGTACCAAAAATAAAGTGAAAGAATATTTTTTTTTATTAACTGACACAGGCAGTTCATCTTCATCACATTGTCTTTATCACAAGTGATGCATTTGCACCATCGTTGAAGCAAGCCTTAAATCTCCTAAATCTTCATCTATCTGTGCATGTTGCCCTTGTCAATGGTGTCATTTCTGTAAAACGCTCTGTAGTGCAGTGGGAGACCGACAGTAATGACAAAGAGGGTTTTCAAAGAAGTTTTGAAAGTTGGGTTAATGGATGGTGCATTCATGGCTTGTGATGGAGACTATGCTGAGTAGTAGTATAATGTATAGAGGAAGAGTTATTCAACTGGCATGTGCAATTTGAATGACCTGTGTCAGTTAATGCCCATTTCTGCATTACTTTCAGTACAGCCCTTGTAATAAACATTTCATTTGTTCATTGCTGTTCCAAAAATGGCATCCCATACATGCAGCTTTTGGCCCTGATTTTAGATGCCAATGGCCTGTTTTACAGACTTAGAGAGTGATGTTTATTCTACAGCAAGTCCACAGATTGATTAAGGGTAAACATACTGCAATATTATCAGAGAGGATTTTAAAGGTGGGAAAGGTCCCTCTTTTAATCTGCCCCAAGCACAGTATGGAATTCGGCCCTTTTTTTTGTAAATACACACTTAATCCTTTGCCTGTTTCAAACATCCTGGCCTCCAGTGCTGGGTAGGCTCAACTTTCACTGGGTCTCCCCAAATTACCCTCACTGCTTATCATGACTAAGTCTAATGTTTGTTTGCAGCTTCTCAAGGATTTTCTTCTTATACTATACCCATTGTTAAATTCTTTGCTCTTTCTGGATAAACATTATTTTCCTACAATGGGTGAGTTTTAACTGAGTTATTAATCCTAGGCCCAGCCAAGATTTAAATTTAATGAAATTTCTTACTGTGGAGTCTGAATAATGTGCTGTAAGCATAAAAGAAGCTCTGAAAAGATTTACAAGGCCTCTTAGAATTGTTATCTCCATTAGCATCCCCCTCTTAAAAAAGAAATTCTTTTCTATTTAAGACCCCTAACCAAGGACTCTGGTTCGAACCACATTTTTGGCATTTCATCCTATCTCCGTCTCTCATTTTAAACTAAGTTGTTGAGTGAGTCAAATCTGTTGGTCTCCAGGGCATGCTGTGGTTTCTTGGTCTTCAGCCATTCCAGCTTCATGGTAGGTTTTTGGTCCAGTCATGTTGCTTTCCATCAAGTGTAATAAGTCTTGGTACTGAGCAAACACGATTACAGAGGATCCCTGTATTTGGGTAAATAGTTTGAAAAGCAGCTGTAAAATATCATGTATGGAGCTTGATCTTTTTGTTGATGGGAAGTCTGTGGCATTTTCCATATACAGTATAGCAGCTAAGGTTAGAAACCTTAAAGAACATCTTCTTGAAGTGTTCAGGAGGATAATCCCTAGGTTGGCCAAGAGAAAACAAAGTGCAAAAAATCTCTGATCCAAAATTTAGTCAAGTTGATAAAATCTAGTCTAGTTCACATAAATACCTAACTTCATAAATAATGAACTATTCACCATTTACAAACATTTAAAATTATTATATTATAAAAAATAATATTAGTTTTAAATTGGTAATGGGATTTTTTGCCTTAAGGAAACTTGTTTAGGAGACTTTAGATGTATGCCATGCGTGTGATCAGCCAGGTGTTAACATGTGCATTCAAGGAAAAGTATGATGTCATTCAAAGGAAAGACTGGAAGTGAGTATAATAATAGTTTGGGTTTGAGGGAATGTCTGTTTCCCAGTATCTGGCATGATTCTGTTCATTTAAAATAAATAACCAACATATTCGAGTGTTATGGGATTCATCACAGATGGACCATGACAAGCATACTGGAAACTGAACAATACATGTTGCCTAACTTCTTACACACATCACTTCCTACCCAGTAATTCACAACATACTTTTTTCATTTACAGCATTCACATGAATGCCGAACTTTCAGTCACTAATACACCTTCAACAACTTTGAATGTTCTGTAATAAATGTCCACCTTAGTGGAATAATATTTTAAACAAATTATGTCAGATTTTTTTTTGCATGGCATCTGTTTGTTTTTCAACAACTATTTGATTATCACTGTGGATTTAAATAAAGTAAAACATTATATAGACTACAGTACATTGGTATCTTGTTTAGAGTAACTGTATGAGAAAGCAGCTGTATCATACAACTGGAGTGTTTAGGAGAGCAGTGATGATATCAAGCTTCACAAAATGATTTCCACATGATAGACTTTTTTTTTTAACCTTAAAAATGTTAAGGCTTAAAGCTAATATAAATCTGTGTCTAAAGCATGTAAGTGCTTTCACATGGATTATAATAGTAATTTAATTCAGACATTGATATCATATTTGCAAATATCACTTGCAATATCTATATTTGTACATCATTGAAATAAGATTTCTGCTCAGACTGTGTAGCAAGAGTAACTTATTATAGCCACCTACATGCAACAGCAAAAAGGAAACCATTTATCATGTCTTTTGGCAGTTAACTGTAGTTGGAGAAATTAACATTATTTAGCTGTTTTTTCCTTGTTCTGACAGTTTAAACAGCCTTCTTTGTGTTGATTTTAGTCCACTGTAGGATATGAGGTCAAAGGACATTTTTCAACTTGATGTGCTACCCCATTGAGACCGGATTGTATTTTTTCCGGTGTCTCTACAAACATGTCAGGGAATTATGCTAATGAAGTATTTTCATAATGCCATGTTTGTAGAAAATAGAGGAAACAATTGGGAACATCTAGAAGCCGTTGCTCTTCACTGGTTTATTTATTATACAGTATGTATTAAAAATCCCTAAACTCCCCCATTATTGTACTTCTGTATGAAACACAGCAAAATATGCTTTAAGCATAAGAATTTACGCTTTTCTTTTACTTACAGATCTTCCCAGAACATGTAATACAACAAAGAGAACAGGAGTATAAATCATCCAATGTCAAACAAACAGTCCAGCTGAACTGAAAATGCATGAGGGTCTTTAAATTCACAAACCAAAAATGATTCTTCAAAAGTGGACTTGTCTGTGGCCCTTTTGGTTCCTCTTTTTGCTGGGACATTTGCATGATTGCATGTGCTCTCTGGTGAAGACCAACCATGGCCTGCGGGTGAAGAGAGGCCAGTCGGCTTTCTTGCAGGAAGGAGACCTGCAATTCCACATACCCAGAGAGAAGGATGCCTGCAAGCTGGAAGTGGTTCTGAATGAGCCTATTACTCAACGTGTTGGCACACTGTCTCCTGAGGTATTAATCCTGCTTTTATGCTCTCTGTTTCTATCTCAGAAAATATTGATTTATGCTTGAAAATTTCGAGCTGAATATCTAGTCCAGCTAATTATTAGTTTTGCCTTTACCGAAGAAAAGTTGTCATTTTCTCTCAGCTTCAGCTGGCTAGATTTCTTTTTTTTTGCCGTTAACATCTGGAAGTGCAAGACCCACAGGCATACACAAAACAGTGACATTTTACAGTCTTCAATAAGTAACTAAGCAGGGATGAAGTTGGAAAAAATTAGTGGCCCTGTATTAACTTTAATTGTATACATTAGATAATTACTTAAGTGTTTCTTTAAATATTAATGAGGACCTAAAATAGTCATGTAAAGGGAAACACATGATAATGTACTACTAATAACTGGGTATAGTTCTCCAGGAAATATACAGTAGTAGTATACAAGTAGTAGTAGACAAGTACTGTAGTTTTTTCTAAATCACACAGCTGTTTAGTTCTCATCACACAAGTATTCAACATGATGTATTGTTTGAGTCATATTGAATCACTGAACTGTAACAAACCAATTTATTATAACTGAGTAATTATCCAGTATTTATTAGTAGTTAACATTAGTATTTTGGGTGTTATTGTTGTATTACTCATGTGTTCCTGATTTGTTCCTGCATGAACACCTATGGTATATTGAATAGTATTGTAAAGTGTTAACCATAAAACTAAGCATGTTAATATAAAGGGTCATACATAAATATTAGCATACCCTGCTAGCCTGTGTAAAAAAAGAATCTGTGTCGGATTTAGTATAGTTGAAATAAGGACACTACAGGCACAATTGACATGTCCTATTTAAAAATCCGCCCATCTGTTTCGACCTACTGTACATTCAGTATACATAGTGAACCTGGAGTAGAAACGAGAATGTGCTGACAGATTGTAAAATGATACTGAGCCACATTTGTTGTAATGTTCTCTTTCATGGTTTATTTGAAAAAATTAAAATACATTTATTCATAATCTGACATTCTCCAAAAAAAAAAGTTTTATTTACACTTTTTTCATCTTTCGAAAAAGTCTGCAGAGCTTGCCTTTTACTTAAGGTTGATTTTCAGATGGGAAGCATGCATGTATGACAGGGTTGACAGATTGTTTCTGGCAAATTTGGATTACTTTCATCTCATTTGTAATAAGAAATTAATAAATGAACTTGTGCTGATGGATATAATTTGATGCAACATAACCACACTTTAAAAAAAAGTTTACAGTCAGATGGAAATGGTTGAAAAAGCTAGATTAATGTGGCAGGTGTGTCAGTAGGTGCATGATGTACACACCAGGCTCAAGGTGAAGAATTCTTAACATGGTGTGCAAGTCTCAAGCAGTGATATCACATAGAGACATCAGTTCAAATTGGATGTCTCTATGTGATACCACTGTTGGACAATAGATGGACAAGTTACATTGCCCAGGCATTCTCTTCGATACGAATAAACATTAAGGCATTTTCTTTTTTTTTGTTTTAAGTTTAAATGGTATAAACAATAATTAATGTCATTGTTCCCATATAGTGGCCACAAGCAATTTAACCTACAGTTGAAATATAAAAATTCTTCATGTCTGCATCTTGTTAAACACCAGATGAAACAAATGGTTTTTAAAGCTTTTTTGGGACCTTTTTGCCCTTTTTTATGTGGGCAAAGCTACTGAAAAACCACATTGTGAATGTGGCTATATGACCAAACTATGCCACAGTCACAGAAACTGGTGTAAAATTAAATGGGCTTTTATGTGAATTTTATATGAATTTCTTAAATACTTTCATCAGGTTTTCGACTGCCACTATTTGGCTGATGAGGTGAAATATACGCATAATGGTTGTCCTATTTTAAAAGAAGATACTGTCAGACTTCGATTGTACAGGTATGCGTTTTGTCTATGAATGGTGTAATACAGTATTGAACCATGACTAAATGAATTATTTCTTTCCTCTCTTTATTGGCCTATTATCTTCATTTGTAGCAATGTACCTAAAAACTTTGTTATACTTTAGATTCACAGAGACAGAGACATATAGTGAACTCTTCTCACTCCATATCGAGATCATGGAACCTGACTGTAATGTTATAAAGTTGGGACCACAGACATTGCACGTTCCAGAGTTCTATGGTCTTTCCAATATTCTTGATGGTAATGTGATGTCCTTCCACTATGAGCACCGACCCAATATAGAGTGTACCATTAGGGTGACGACACCAGACTCTGGTCTACCTGGACATGGTCAGCTGGTCACTGGTGAACCTGTCAAGTTAGAAGGGCCAAGAGGAGATGAACCAGATAGCTTTGTGTCAGTTAGACAACAATTAGGTATGGCATGTTTATACTTATATAGTTATATAGTATGTACAATATACTAGATCTGCTGTTTAGATACAACACCGCTTTTGGTAAAATTAAGTATACATTCAATACACATTCTTTATTTTATATGATTTAATTAATGTTTTTACACTTTTTCAGAAAATAAAGCCAGAGCCAGATGCAAGAGTGAAGACTGTTTGAAAGGACTTAAACTAGTGACAATAACAAAAGTGTCTTGTGAAGAATTCTTAATTATGGGAATTCGCTATCAGCATATCGATCCTCCATCACCTGATATTGATTATATTGCTGTCAGACTGGACCTCACAGATACAAGGAGCCAGAGTATAATCCAGGTACTGTATATATGACAAAAGCATGGACCACATGGGCCACTGTACAAGCCAATCAGTTGTTCAACTTATTATCTTATAAAACACATTCTGATTTTAAGTGCTGTGTTTTATTCAACCAGTCAGAGCAAGCCTGGATCCCAGTTGCCATTAAAGGTGCACTTCCCAACCAGCCCCCAAAGCCTGCTTTCATGTCCATGTTCATCCTGGAAGTGGATCAATTCATCCTGACTCCACTGTCCACAGCCATCCTTGATGCAGTAGATGCTGAGACCCCAAAGAACAGGCTGGTGTTCAATATCACCAAGCTTCCCAGTGAGGGATTTATCACGCACTTGTCTGATCATACCAAGCCCATCTCATCCTTCACCTGGGTGGACCTCAATGAAATGCTTATTAGCTACCAGCCTCCCAATTCCAGCCATACACAACGCAGAAACTATGAGGTAGCTTCTAGACAAGATACCAACTTTACCCATAAAAGCATATTTACTCACTATTGGGATAATGCTGCTGAATAATGTACAGTACATTGTCCATCTTAGTTATTTACGTGGTTGGTTGGTTAGTTACTTACCTGTTCACACATTTCTTTTTTTGTATAACCTTCTGGTATATAGTTCTACATAGCAATGACATAGAACTTTTAAGGATTACAGTTTTCTTTCTATTGATTGTCTGTAATGAATGCCTTCTCTAAATTAGGTAGAGTTTGAAGTCCATGATTTCTACTTTGAGAAAAGTTCACCTATTATGGTACATGTGTCAGTCAGGACTGCAGACACAAATGCACCAAGAGTGTCATGGAACATGGGTAAGCATTTAATCCTGTTTGAACATAGGTTAAAGTATGCTTGTAAACAGTTTACATTATACCATTATTATATAATCTTCCTGATCACATTATTTTGATTACAATGCTGAAATTTCCAAAGGTCTCAGTCTTTTGGAAGGTCAGTCTCGGCCCATCACTTGGGATCAGTTGCAAATCGTTGACAATGATGATCTGAAGGCTGTACGAATCATAACTGTGGATGGCTTACAGCATGGAAGACTAACTGTCAGAGGTGTGTGATGACAGTTCATTCCTCCTTTAATCGTTACTTAGTCGCTACAGTTATCCTGAAAAGACTTTAATCTCTTTATATTTCATTAGTGGTTAATTAAAACTAATATATTTAAGGTGGAAAAGGGTTCATGTTCACTATAAGTGACATTATGGCTGGAGTGGTACGCTATTACCATGATGACAGTGATACCACCAAAGACTTTGTGGTCTTTCGGATCACTGATGGCCGCCACCAGACAAGGCACAAGTTCCCAATTAACATCTTACCCAAAGATGACAGTCCACCATTCCTCATCACCAACATGGTCCTGGAACTCTCTGAGGGACAAACAGCTCTTCTTAGAGGTTCTATACTTCAAGCTTCAGATATGGACTCCAGTGATGATTACATCATGTTCAACATCACTAAGCCTCCTCAAGCAGGGGAGATCATGAAGTTACCAGGCCCAGGAATTACAGGTTAAAGGGACTATATTTTGTAATCCACTACCTTGCTTTGTCTTTGACATCTCCTTTTGCTGTCTAATGGGGGATTCGTGTTTTCCTTGTAGGTTATCCTGTGATGCGTTTCCTACAGAAGGATCTCTTTCATTCCATTGTTTACTACAGGCACTTTGGCAATGAAGTATTTGATGACTCTTTTGAAGTGGTGTTATCTGACTTCCATGATCCTCCCAATCTCTCAGAGCCTCAGGTACAGCGTAATTTGTTGACACATTCAACACCAATCCAGCAATCTGGTAATCCTGCTATCACTGACTCCAGACACATTAATTAGTTGATAAGACCTCTACTGCCTAATGTGACAGTTCACTTTGTATTTTATCTGAATAATATGGATATTAATAATTTCCCATGTTTCAACCAACCAACCAACCAACCAAATAACTAACTAAATTATCATCCGGGAGTCGCAGGTTCGAACCCCGGGTGATGCTGTTTACCTCTCACAGCCGGAGACACAGAGAGAGCTGA
>JAOVVA010000044.1:12447522-12458934 GCA_028565275.1 Leiocassis micropogon
CACCTGTTGATATAAATGCCACATACTATTGCAGAAAATGTTGTCAGTCTTTTTCATGGTGACCAATATGGAGATGTGTTTTGCAGGTCCGAGAAGGAGACATGAAGGAGTTGGATGCCTCCATTATTAATGCTGTGGATTTAGATGTCCCAAGAGACCGATTAACATTTCGCATCATCCAGCAGCCCCAGCATGGGGCTATCATGGGTGGACTTCATGGTAATGATGTGGCCCATTATAAAAGATCCATCCAGAATCATGGAACAGAGGTTCAGATCCAGGTTTTCACCATGGAAGATCTCAGAAATGGTACAGTCATAAAATGAATGAATGAATGGGTATATGAAAATCTGATCATTAAGGCATTCTTTAACACTTACAGCTACTTAAAGTTAAAGTTCTTGGTGATTATCTTTACAGGTATGACACTAATGTATTTGCATGATGACTCAGAGAGCGAGCAGGACAGCTTCATCATCCAGCTGTCTGATGGAAGGCACCAGCTCCAGAGGCAGATATCGGTCAAAGTGATGCCCATCAATGATGAGAAGCCATGTGTCATTAGGTGCTTTATACAAAAACATTACTTATAAAAGTAAAATAATACTTTTATGTAATTACTGTAGGTCAGAACACATTGGCAGGCTCTTCAACACTGGTAACTTAGACTGGGTGTTTTAATTCATATTAATGCAAATTAAATGTACAGGAGCAGAATCTATTGATACACTATATGACTATATGTGTGGGTCTTCAACAAACTGTTGCCACAAAGCTGGAAGCATACTCAATTGTATATAATAAATTTGTATGGTGTAAATCATGGAGTAGGAGGACAAACCCTGTTCCAACATGATGATGTCTCTGTCCAGAAAGTGAGTTCAATGAAGATATGGCTTGCCAAGGTTGGAGTAGGAGAACTTAAGTGTCCTGTACAGAGCCTTGACCTTTACCCCACTGAACACCTTTGTGATAAACTGGAATGTGAAACTGCACCCCAGACCTCCTGAACATCAGTGGCTGATGATCTCACTAATGATCTCGCAGCTGAATGAGCACAAATCCCCACTGCCATTCATTACCATTCCATTTATCAACTCTGGTGGAAATCCAGAAAAGTGGAGGTTATTATAACAATAAAGGGGACTAAATTTGGAATGGGATGTTCAACAAGCACATAAGCACATATGTGCGTAATGGTCAGGTGTCCACAAAGTTAAAATAAAAGAAAATGTAAAATATATTTTTTCATGAAAATTTAATTAGGTAGAACAACAAATTCAAATTCAATAATGCTTTAATGAAGCATAAATAGCTAAATGAAACATTTCATAAAGTAATTTTATTTATACTGTAGTATAATTGTAAATATTGTAGTATACTGGAATAATTAATGAGCTATATACATAACTGAGCTAATAGCTATGGTGTTCTTCAGAAACACTGGGATTGAGGTGGAACCAGGAGAAGCCAGAATTATTTCCGGTGCTGTTCTAAGTGCTCATGACAATGACACTCCCTCCACTAACATCATCTATGTGTTTGAGAGTGTTCCTATTCATGGCTTGCTTCAGCTTAAGGTCAGTGCACAAAAAAGACATTTCTCAAGCCTACATTTCAATTGAACAGATATTATCAATTATTACAGTCTCTGCAGTTTGTGGTGTCTTATAACTATGTGCTTGTGTGAAATCCCAATGGCTGTATATAATCATATAATCACAAATATTATGTGAACTTCTCTGGTGCCTTCTCAGGCAGGCCTGGAGTGGAGCATACTATCAACAGGAATGAACTGTTCCCAAGAAGCTGTAGATATGAACTTGCTACGCTACCTACACACAGCTCAGGGTGGAGCTCACACACAAGACTTTTTCATCTTTCATCTACAGGATGGCAGGAACCGTTCTCCTGCGCAACACTTCCACATCTCACTCAAGGAGTTGGAGAAAGGTTTTAGCCTTTTCATGTTTTTTTTTTAAAAGTCTTAGCAAGAAACTATGCTACATATATTATTATTATCCAATGGAATATGTTTAATATACAAATGTGATATTAGTTTAAATCATGTGTATTCTTATCATTTTTTTTTCTTTGCCAGGAGACATAGCGTTGTTTGTGAAGCCATTGAGAGCTAGTCGTGGAGAGCATGTAGTGATCACCACAGACGTCTTGTTGGCTGTAGACGGCACCGATAAGCCAGAAGAGCTGCTCTATGTGATCACTGTGCCTCCAGAACATGGTCATATGGAGTACATCAAACACACCGGCATTCCCATACACTCCTTCAGCCAGCTGGACATAGTGGCTAATCTGGTGTGCTACGTCCATGACAACAGAGCTACTTCACCTAGAGAGACGGTGCAGTAAGGAACATGCTTGTTTTGCCTTTATGGTGCTGATTTGTGATTATTACCGGTATGTTAGGTTTAATCAGTCTAAATAAGGAAAAAAACAACAACCCTCTAAATAAATGTATATAGGCATTGTATATATACATGTATATGCAATGTATAGGAATTTTTAGAAATAGCATTTGATCTTTAATTCTAAGATGTATTTTGTAGTGAAATTCTGAGTTGTTTATTAGTTAACAGTTCTTTCACTCACAATGCTGTTTGTCTACTTGCTAACACCTGCCTAGTGGTGGTAATGCCATTAAGCCCTTTTTCATTTCAACCCAAAGACAGGAATGCACTTTAGTGTATCAAACAGATAAGGGTGCAAAGCTTCCACTGTCACGCTAATATTTCCGTCAGTGACATTTTGCTTCATTGTTCCACTGTAATCTCGTAAATCGCTAACTAGCTGATCTTAGTCTCTGTTCTAGTCTCCATTGCATAGTGGAATTTTGACTTCAACAATAGCTGTCTCCACTGAGAGAAGAAGCTCTTTTTTAATTTTTTATGGACCAAAGAGAGAATATAACACTTATGTTTGACTTAATATTTATATACATATATTCTTTATATACATATATTCAATTATAGCTATGCGATTTTTGTCTGTGATATCAAAGCAACATTAGCACAGAAAATACCTACCCAAATCCACCCACCGATCCATCCATCTATCCATCTATCTATAAACGGCATTCAAGCCAAATTGAGAATTGTGGTGAAATTTCTCTTGAATGAAGGTGTAAAATCGATTGACATTTACAGATGACTTCAAACACAGTACACAGATGACACTCCTAGCCCCAGTAAAACATGTAAATGGTGCAAACTTTTTCAAGAAGGCTGCACATCCATCAATGACATTCCTGGCCAAGGTTGCTCTGAGCCCACTGCAGTTGTTCCAATGAACACTCTTGAGTGGAACACCTGATCCACCTTGTCACCACTGAGTGAAAGAGGTGCATTTGTCTGGCAGAACTGTACAAACAATCATTCACAAACACCACTTGCACATAACAGGAACGTTGCTGGGAGTTAGTACCACATCCTCGTATACAGTCCTGACCTTACTCTAAGCCATTTCCACATGTTAGGGCCATTAAAGAAGTTCCTGGGAGGGCAGAGTGCCAGACGTGAAGCAGACAGTCTGTCTATCTATACAAATATTTTTGAATTGTTGTATTTTCTTCAAGAAGCAAAATAGATTAACTATCAAAGGAATTTTGATAGGAACCCTTGAGTGACCCTTTTATTCTGAGAATTTACAGAACCGGAGGAATACGCAAACTCTTTGCTGACATCTTCATTTTTCTAAATTGTTTCCTAGTTTTGTCATCAGTAATGGAAAATCCACACGTAATGGTTCTTTGGAGATTTTGGTGGAGATGGCAGACAGAGTTCTCCCTACATTAGCGCAGAACGCTGGTCTCCAGGTTCCTCAGGGTTCCACTATTACTATCACCACTGATCACCTGCAGCTGTCTGACCCAGATACCCCACCTTATTCCCTGATCTTCATGCTCATGCAGCCCCCACAGTATGGTCAGCTTATTGTGAAAGGGATCCCTTTAGCTCCAAGGAGCAACTTCACACAGCAGAATCTACAGGACCTGGCTGTTGCTTACAGACACTTGGGTGGAGCTTCTCAGATTGACCGCTTTACGTTCACTGCTTCTGATAGCACAGGAAGAGGCTTCCTGCTAGGAGGGAAGGTGCAGACAGAACCAGTCTTCTTTTCTATACAGGTATATGTTTTTTTTCTGTTAAATCTGTCTTATACAATATGTATTTTTCAAAGTTCACCATTTTAATTTATTAATAATGAATTAACCGTCATACTTGTTAGCCTTAAAGGCAATTATGATTATGTTTAATGCTGTGGGACATCTGTGAGAAAACATCATGGTGCTTAAAGTGGTGTTTCAATGAAGTGGCAATTCTAAAATCATTGTACACAAGAATTTTCATAAGGGTTCATTTTTGGTCTTCAGGGCACAAATGTATTTTCGACCATCAATTTATGTGTGTGTTCAGATTGAAACACTGGACCAGTCTGCTCCAAGTGTGATCGTGCTTGAGACCCTGTGGAAAGTGGAGCTTCTGAAAGATGGACGTTATGGAATCTTTATCTCATCCAGAGAATTAAAGGCTCAGGATACAAATGCTGCAGATGAGAACCTCATCTTCCACATACTCAAAGCTCCTTACTTTGGATACTTGGAAAACATAACCAATGGTAAGTAAATGTCGCACAGCAGTTTAGCAAAAAATAGCCTCTATGTCTGTTTATAAATGAGCACAATAAACCTAGAAAGCTGTGAGAGAGTTTATTGATTATGTATTGGTGTACTGTCTGTAGCACTGATCAAATATCACCTTTGAACTTCCTGTTGTGTCTTCAGGTGCATTTGTTCGGCAGAGGTTCACTCAATGGGATCTGAACAAGAGGAATATTCTGTACATAATTAACCCTTCCCTGGAGGCCTTACGTGACAGTCTGGAGTTTGCAGTTTCTGACCATCTGGGCAACACTGGGCCATCTCACAAGTAAACTCATGCTTAAAAGCATTTGACACCAATTTAAAGCATTATATTTTACTTTTTCTGATTCTTGGACTTTAGGGCCTGGTGGGCGTGAGGTGAAATCCAATCAATCAGATTTTTCTCTCTGTTGTAACTATGTGGTTACTAAACACTAAAGGCTTTCTCTGAGGCTTTCCAAATTTGCTCTGCACAATAACCAGGGAAAGATACCAACTCGATTTAGCTCAGTGGGACTGCAGAAGCTTTATGACTCTCAGCTGAACTTTTGAATACATTTGCATGGAACAAGGGTTGTGGAACGTGACCTCGATTACTTACATTGTAATCGCATTCCGGGTGACAAATTTCACGGTTGGTGTGCAGAGCAGGAAAAGATATAATGTTTGTTTTTTAAGGATACAGCACTGGTGAGGTCATTATATTTAATTAGTTTTTATTACTGTTGGTTGCTTGATAAAACTAATGTGTTACCGTTTTGCCTTTAGGTTCTGTGAGGTACATTTTTAATTGTTTGGTGGTTTAGTAGGCCATCTTTTGGTAGTTTTCTAAAAAAATATCTGGATGATATTTTTTTCCTTTTTTTTGCATATTCTTTGGATTTTTTGGGGGGTCATGGTACTTAATGCACAAGTTGATGTTGTGAATTAATCGAAATCCTAAATTTTACCATGCATTACACTTAGACCATTCTATTTAATTTGGTTCTCTTGCATGACATTTTCAATTGCTCTTCAATTGCAAACATCAGCATGTATATGAATTTTAACCAGCACACACACACACACACACACACACACACACACACACACACACACACACACACACACACACCGAGAATGACTAATTAAACAGGTGGAATCAGGTGTGGCTTCTGTTTGGTTGGAATGAAAGTCTGCACCCAGTAATAATAATAAAAAATAAAAATAAAAAAAACAACAACATTGAATAGGTGTGTCCAAACTTTTGACAGGTACTCTATAATACACTGATCAGCCATAACATTATGACCACCTGCCTAATATTGAGTAGGTCTCCCCTTTGCCACCAAAACAGTGATGACCTACAGTATGTGTTCTGACACCTTTCTATTGGAACCAGCATGAACCTTTCCCTCAATTTGAGCTACAGTGGTGCTTCAGTTGGATCGGGATACAGGAAGGACCAGCCTTCACTCTCCATGTGCATTAGTGAGCCCTAGTGAGCCTTAGCCACCAATGACTCTGTCACCAGTTCACCGGTTTTCCTTCCTTGGATCACTTTTGGTATGTCCTGTCCACTGCAGCCTGAGAACATCCCACAATCTCTGCTCTGACCCAGTTGTCTTGCCCTTCTTTCAGTGGCTACATTTTCAATATCTCGTTACAATGGTGGCTGGAAGCAAGTGAACCTTTTTCCTGAAGTTGATGTGTTGGAAGCAGAAAAAGTGGCCAAGCATAGGGATTTGAGTGACTTTGACAAGGGCCAAATTGTGATGGTTAGACGACCAGAGCAACTCCAACTCTACAGGTCTTGCGGGATGTTCCTGGTCTGTGGTGGTGAGAACCTACTAAAAGTAATCCAAGAAAGGTAAATCGTGAAAACTGGTGACAGGGTCATGGGTGGCCAAGGCATAGGCAGTCTATAGTCAAAGCTTTTGGAGGGAGCTCAGTGTTTTGGAGCTCATTGAAGTCCCTGAAAGGCATGAATCACTGCTGCTAAAAAGTTTGCTTCTTCACCACAAGGTCATAATGAAGGCAAGCATTTTGGAATAAGTACTTTGTAATTTTATTGCTCTCTGCTGCCTGTGAGGTGTAATTGTGATAGGAAAAACCGGACCACCTGCTTGAAGCTATATGTGCATTGAGTGGCTTTTCAGGAAAAAAAGGCAAAGCTAAGCAGCTCTATTTAGACCAGAATTAATTTCCAGGTCACAAACAGAAACTTGAAATCTTGCCAGTTGCCAGTTCAAAAATAAAAATGCAATTATAACAAGTCTATAAAAATGTTTTAATGATAAATGATAAAAGAAAAAACATCAACGTCCATCAATGCTCAACTTGTTAATTCTGTTTTTCTATCTCCAGGTTAGAGTTCAGCTGGGCCAGTGTAGAGCTGACCAAGACAGAGTACCATGTGTGTGAAGGCAAAGGACCGCTTTCTCTTACAGTTCAGAGGAAGGGCAACATGCAGGATTCATCATATGTAATGCTCAAGGTGAAAAAATAGCCCTTTATTTTCGGTTAATAGGTGGAAGCGGAAACTGGCCTTTAATGCACTGTTACTGTTGTTGTTTGTCTTTCGGCTGCTAACGTCAAGGGGTCGCCACAGCGGACCATCCAATCCGCACACTTTGGCTGTGTTTAGTGCACTGTAACCAGGATAAATCCTGGGGAGCCACTGAACCCTTTTGGCATAGTTACATAATTATTTGCTTTCCACTCATCAGGTAAAGGGGCTGACGGCAGCTATAGGAAAGGATTTCATATCGGCTCCGTCAACTCTGATTCAGTTTGACCCTGGTACTGTACATTCTCTGGTTTGTTTTTCCTCATAAAAACTTTGCCGTAACCTACAGATACTTCATCAGTGTCTGGATAATAATGTACCAAAAGGATGACGGTGAACAAAAGAAAAAAAAAAACACTTATCTACCAAACTCCATATGTTTCCAGGTGTGGCCAGTCGGCAGTGGAAGGTAGAGGTTGTGCAGGATTTTCTGGAAGAAGCTGAGGAGATGTTTGAGGTGACACTGGATTCTCCTGTAGGTGCAATACAGAGAGGAAACAACAAAACTGTCATTACGATAATGGACAACAAGAATGGTCAGTTCATAACTTAATATTTAAGTTTAAACGCAGTATATGATCTGACAGCTCTTTAGTTGCCATTAGAATGGGAAACTGAATATGTTCATTCCCTACATTTTATACATTTACAAATCAGTGCTTATTTAGGTCCTGTCTGCTTCCACAGTACAGTGTGCTGAGAAAGAGTCCCCCAGAGGACCAGATCTTGGGGGTAAGGAGGTCCAAGCAGGGCTGTACCCCAAACATGGCTCCATCCAGGTAGAGACTTTACCGATCACCGTGCGAGATGGGGCGGAGACCGTTAGAGGTGATAACTTTCCTCAAGTTATTACTCCTGTCTCCAGGAAAAGACTAAGAACCAATGGCAATGGAAAGTCTGTGAGTTGAAATTCTTCTATGAAAATATATGCTTTTTATTTAGGCTGTGTATATCTTGCTCCAGTGTAATTTGTTTAATAGCTTATTGTCACTCACAGATTCGACCTTCTTCAGTTATCCGGAGTGGATCTGATGTTCTTTACACAGTAAGCCAATGTTTCCTGCTTTCCCATGGTTTTACTTATGGATGTCGCCTCAAAGCAGCTTTACTTAATAGTCACATATTTTACTCTTTCTTTAACAAGTTAACAGAGGAGTCAGAGTTCCCCCAAAGTACACTTGTTAATGCTCCTGCTGCAATAACCCTCAGTTTATACCTTAAACTCTCTCTCTTTCACCCCTTCTCTAAATATGATGTTTCAGTGTCTATGTAAATAAGCTATTGCAAAGCCACGCCCTGCCAAAAACAGCAAAGTTGAGCAGAGCTGAGTGGAACTGAGCAACAAGCTGGGGAGGATATCTTCTTATATGAGGTCACATCGCTCTAATTAGCTTGTTTAAGGACAAAAAGCAGGGAATGTTAAAAATTACTGAACCATAGGTGGTGTAGTGGTTAGCACTGTCGCCTTGCACCTCCGGGGTCCGGGTTCAGTTCCCGTCTCTGTGTGCATGGAGTTTGCATGTTCTCCCTGTAATTGGTGGGTTTCCTCTGGGTGCTTCAGTTTCCTTCCACAGTCCAAAGACCTGCAAATTAAGCTAATTGGCGTTCCCAAATTGCTCATAGTATGTGTGTGTGTGTGCCTGCGAGGGATTGGCACTCTGTCCAGGGTGTACCCCGCCTCATGCCCTTAGTCTCCTGGGATATGCTCCAGGCCCCCTGCGAACTCTGAATACAGGAAAAAGCGGTAAGGACGATGACTGAGTGAGTGAGTGAAAAGTGAACCTTGCATATTAGGTCGTCTTTAAATCAGAATTTCAAAGGGAATTCTTTTATCCTGAGAGTGAAAATTTTTCTAAACTGTTACAATCTACAGTTGTAGAAGGATAAAATAAAACAAACTAGTAAACGAAAGTAAACTAGTAAAGTTCATCAGCAATGTTTACACTCTTAGTTAATGTTACATCACTGAAGTAATATGGCAAGTTTATTTCAAAACTTTGAAAAGAGTTTCTCTACACTTTATCGCAGTATCATGGAATAATGTCACTGACGGTTGAAGACGAAACTTCGCCCTTAAACTCTGCAAAGAATGCACAAGTCCAGGTAACCAGTAGAGGGCAGCAGCGTTCCCAATCAGTCAAAACCACAAGCCACCTTTCAGCAACTCCTACACGTAACCAAAGAGGGCCAACTCATCCGGTACAGGTATGAATCCAGCATTAAGCAATCATAATAATAACAAGATCTGCATGTTCAAGTGCATCTGTGAGCAAGTTTATTTCAGAGTAATCAATGTATACATGGTTATGTCCTTAGAATATTTTCTCTAGGCCTGAGTCTAAGGCCTGCACACCAGAGCTGGCAGGTTTTCTCCATTTTAATGCAAGTTTAGGTCAACTCCTGCAGTGCAATGGGATCGCCTGGAAACCCTGGGCTGCTACAGATGAGGTAGTCAGCGCAAGACACACGTTATATCGTCTGTCTTGCCCCGTCTCCTTTCATTTAAAAAAAAAAAAATTTATACAGATTTTTAAAATAAACAGAGGATCTGATTTCCTCTACTGTTCCAGGCTGTGAATGCGCAGAAGTGTCCACAGGGTTGGACTTACCATCGCCGCCACTGCTATCTGCTGAGCACAGAGCGAAAAGCCACATGGAGCGATGCTGTGACGGCGTGTCGAGAAAGGTGAGGTCACATGCACACCACTAAGCCACAACAGATATTACATTTCTCCTTAGTTCTGTCTTCTGTCATCAACTTGAATCGTTACTTCACCCAGCTTCCAAGGGAACCTTGTTAGTGTGCTATCAAAAGCAGACATGGACTGGCTCTGGGACTTTAGTGAGAGGAAGCCCTTCTGGATTGGTAATTTGTTCACCACTTCATTCATCTTATATGCAAAGTTGTGTAAATTGTGTGAACATATTTATGCTAAGTTGCATCCTAAGGGAAACCGGTGTGAATTCAACTTAAACTCTTAAACACATTAGGTCTGAATGACCGGGAGAGTAAAGGCCAGTGGGAATGGACGGATGGAGAGCCAGTTACTTACACCAACTGGAGGCGTGGTCCACCCCCAACTAGAGTCAAGAGCAACAAGAAGTGCGTTTTGGTTTGGAGGAAGACAAAATGGCAAATCCGGGATTGCAAGACTGGAAAGGGACAGAGATTTGTGTGCTATGTAAAAACATGAGCTGCTACTGATTACCAAATAATTTATACCTTCTGTTACTTGTTTACATCATGATATGAGATTATCCAATATATGATATGATAGAGATATATTGACTGTGTCTGAAATGAACAGCAGATAAACAAATGTTTATCAGCAGACGTAGACATTAGTACCTCCACTGTGTGCAACATTTTATTTTATAATCAGAACTAAAGCTAATCAAAATTAAAATGATGTTTGTAATTAAAAGCTTTACTGCAAATGTAAACACTCCATGATGTCATATTGCATAACGATTTCATGTATGTCAGTATGTATAGTACATTGCCCGGCCCAAGTCTCACTTGCAACATTCCCTCAACCCACTTTAGCTTTGATTACAGCACACAGTGGGGTGGTGAATTCATGTGTAAAAATGATTCCTAATGCTCTTAGAGTCACACTTTCACAATCTGAATTCTGGAATATGGTTTGTACCATAATCGAAGAAAAAAAGTCATAGATATCATAGATATGATAACCTGGTCATCCAGTACATCGCTTCATGCATTCCCTTCTTACCCTGATGCACCTGATGATGGAATAGGGTCAACCTGGACTCATCAGGCCACAAGACCTTTTTCCATTGCTCCAAAGTTCAATGAGGGTTCTCATCGCATTGTATGCATATGGAAATGTTCTTACTTTCACTATTAAACATAGCTATGGTTTTCACTGGTCATTTTTTACCAAGTATTTAAGTGATTCCCATTATTGATTTTATTCGACCACATTTCTTCCACAAAGTTGACCGTTCAGCACTATCCTTCCGGGTTTTGATAATGTGTTGAAGGGTTCTTTACCCAGTTACAGTAATTTCAAATCTCCTTACTTTCATTGATGGAGCCATATAATTCGACACTCCTGAAATTGCGACTTTTTTTAGGATATTTTTTGGTTATTTGGCATTGTCTTCAATTCAATTCAATTCAATTCAATTTTATTTATATAGCGCTTTTAACAATGGTCATTGTCTCAAAGCAGCTTCA
>JAOVVA010000044.1:12468108-12496581 GCA_028565275.1 Leiocassis micropogon
CACTACAAAGCACAATGTCATCTGCAAACATCATAGTCCATGGAGACTCCTGTCTAACCTCATCTGTCATCCTGTCCTGTCCTGTAAGAGTCCCATCACCATACTGTGCTTGAAGTCTTCTGTAAATGTCAATCAGGTTTACCCCTTCATTCACGAGACCTTTCATCACAAGTCCCGGTTTCACTTGAATGCACCTCGTATAGCTTTTCTTCACTGTAGATCAACTTAAATTTATGTTCGTGTAAGGAAGATGAAACCATGAGTGACTGATCTTGTGTATTTCTGCACAGTACAAATATTAGTGAGTAAAAAAACAAATGCTGTGTTTAAAAAAAATTAATTCTGACATTGAGTTAAATGATAAGCAAAAAAAGCAGCATCAGTTAACTCAAAATGTTTATCAGGTTTTATTTATTTAAGCAAAACATTTAAAAAAAAATGCATTCTATGAAAATTAATATTAACTTTGTAGAGTTATAAAATTATAGATTAGCATTTACTGTAACTGCCTTGTCATACTAAACATTTTAATAATCAATATTCTAAACCAAATATAACCTTTACTACTATAACAAATGGTATAAAAAATAGCAAATTCAGCTACAGTGCAAACAAACTAATCACTTTTATTTACCTATAATTTGTAACACAGACAGCCTAAAACTGGATTTAAAACTATAAATTTGGTTCGCTCTTATAACTATTGATGTTTGATCCCAAATGTGTTAAATGTTTTATTTCCTTCTGCAGCTTTAAACCCAGAATCCTAACACTCAGCAAAAACAACACACTGAAACCCACACTGCAGCCACAAAAGACCTGAACGGGTGCCAAATTGACCTGTCAATACAATCTGCAAAATGGAACAGGATACAATAGAAGGGAGGAACGAAGCTCACATACACTCGAGTCGACATCACACATGAACTAACAAGTCAGGACAGAGGCACGTACGAGACTTCAGAAAGACATTCTTGCAGCTTGGAATTACAGTACTTGCAAAATCTTGAGTGTTATTCATATGATCAGCTTTAAATATTTATTACGTAAGTGAACATCTCACAGAACAGAGAGAGAACAAACATGTCCACGGGTACAGAGGCCAGCATGAGGTCAGCTCTAAATGCTGTCCTTTCCACTTCGATTCATCAACTCATAACTGTTACATAAACCACCTTCAACAGGACAAAAACAAATAAAGCTCCCTATCGGGACAAACACTTGGCTGACTGACGTTACCCCGTTTGCCCCTTTAACACATCAGGCCATTTAGACTATGTTCATGGGGAAGATCGAAGAATAAAAGCACAGACAAAACAAAAACACTTTTTTTTCGCCCCCCCCCCTCATGTGGGTTTAAATGTCACCTTCCTGACAACCCTGCTCTTATCATTTACTGGCAGTGTGGGCACAGCTGGGCAGCACCAGTCTGCTAATCTTGTACATTCCTGCAGAGAAGCAAAGAACCACTGCACTGGATTTCCATTTTCAGAAACAATTCTTTGTCTTTGTTGTTTACTTTCTGCTGACTACTTTGTGTTTCTGCGTAATCTGTAGGAGGCTGAATGACATCTTTATTGCGTGCCATGTGCCAGGATGACCAGACAGAGCATGAGCACTCACACACAGACTACTGCTGCATACTGCCCTCTCCTACACCCTCCCTCGCTTTTGCCATAGAATCAGAATATAAAATGTGAAAATATGGCATCCATCTTAGTTTGATCTGTTTAGCACTTACCGAAGGAAATCGGTGTCTGTGACCCGTCTGCCTTCGAGTCCTCAGACCTCCGCGGGAAATCTGGGTCCCTAAGACGGTGACAAATGACAGACATGAAACTTTAATGGATTTAATATTGTACAATGCAGGTTACAGGATATTTTTTCTCGCTCCCTGACTTTGTGAGTAGGTTACATTTCCAATCCAGCCTCAAGGAAAATCATTGCTTCACTGTGATGGAATGTGATCTTTAGCTATTGTCTCATCAGAGAAACATTTTACATCCATGACTGCAAAGGTATTTGATTACACCTTAAATTACAAGTTGGCTTTTAAAGTTTTATCAAATTCCAAACCATAACAGTACACAAAGAATTCAATACTACTGACACTGGTATCCCACTACTGTTACATTCTCACTTGACAATGCAATAATTTTCTTGTGAGGGAAATGGTACGTTATAAATGGTGTGACAAATGTTTTTTTTATTTTAACTAAGCTTCCCTAATATTAAATCAGGAACATTTAATAGTAATAAAAATGTTTGTTGTAATATCAAATATACACTGCCTAAAATGGCATTGGCATTGGCCATGGCATTGTTTTGACATTGTTGTGCATTTATTTTTGCCCAGAGCTGCAAAAATCTTTTTCGCCCAGACTTTTTTTGTATTGATCAACATTTGTATTGATGACTCAGTCAGGTTAAGGTCAGGACTCGATATGGTGGCCAATTCATGTGTGAAAATGATTCCTTATGCTCCAAGAACCACTCTTTCGAAATTTGAGCCCGATAAATCTTCGTCCTGGAATATGCCTGTGTCAACAGGGAAGAAAAAACCCAACTGATGTGATATCCTGGTCATTCAGTACATTCATTCATCAGCTGACTTCATTGTATTGCCAAATAACATTGCTGAGCCTAGACCTGACGGACTTGAGGCAACCACACATCATAAAACTGCCTCCAGAGGCTGGTACAGTGGCCACCATGCATGATGGGTGAATTACTTCATAGAAGGAGAACAGAGGAAGCCTTTATTTGTCCTGTAAACATTACAGTACAGTGAAATAATTTTTCTTCGCATATCCCAGATAGGAACTCATCATAGCACATGACCCTTTTTCCATTGCTCTAAAGTTCATCGTTTTACTCCCTAGCAAACTGACGCCCTTTAGACTTTCTAACAACTTGTTTTCGTAGGGGGACACAGCTGTTCAGTCCCAATCCTGCGAGTCATCTTTTCTTATGATGCAATTTCACCAAGTGTTTATGCAATCGCAGTCATTCATGACTTCTTCCTGACCACATTTCTTCCAGTTGATGGTTCAGCACAATCCTTCCAGGTTTTAATAATGCATTGGACATTTCTTAACCAAATTCTAGTAGTTTTAACAATCTCCTTATTTGTTTTCTGTTCTTCATGCAGGCCAATAATTTGACCCTTCTTTTCGTGACCACAGTATAACCATCCTGGCGTGTTTGTATAAGAAACGAGAGGCTACACACTGCATCGGTTAGGGTTAAAATAACTGTTGCCAACTGAAACATATTAATTATGCAGTAAATATCAAAGGCTCTAAAGCCTTATTTAAATATACTTATTTAAATCCGAATAGTGACTTTTTGACCAGCATTGTACATCTAAGTGCACAAACAAAATGTGTCTTTGAAAATGCTGTTCTTTTGTTGTTGTTGTGACTAAGGTATAAGTTTGATGTCACTTATTTCACTTCAACAATTTTCAATAGAGACCTTAACTGATTGGGCTTAATTGATGGTTTATTATTTCATTTATTATTAGGTTTTATTTGTGAAATATTGCCAAGCACCACAGACATTCAATTTCAATGAGTGATTCTGTAAATTACTGCAACAGCAATTCTCCTCATTGAACTATACTGCAGTGTGGCGAAGCTTGCACAAGCCTACAGCACACTCAGCAACTTCTGGATGTCTGGAAGGTGGTGTATTAATTGTTATAGTTTAGTAATGGGAATTTAAAAAAAAAAAAACTTTCCTTTTTTCCATGCAAATTATTCTAATAAAATATTGTTTTAACCCCAGCTCAGGAATGTTTACAGACCATTTACAGACACACTGTAGATGTTTAGTGGTAGTGAGTAGGTGGGGGATCAGAGATTAAGGCTTGATCAAATTTTTGGTTATATTACTATATCCATATATTGCTTTGTAATAAACGTGTCTGTAACAATACATCAAACATATCGCTCAATAAAAGTAAAAACTAATGCTTTTTAATAACATTATATTGCTAGAAATAGGGTCTGTAATGTAAAAAAACCTCCGTAAACTGTACGGTTATTAAATATGTGCATCAACATATGGAAAATGCCATAGGATGGCTCACATGTACACCACTGCACACTTAATTTACAGCTTAGTAATGAGATAAACTACTTAACATGGATCTAGTTATGATGAATATACTGTATACCTGGCTTAAAATGTTTTAAGCTATGAAATGTTTTAGCTATGAAAAGTTTTAGCTGTGTCATGGTTCCATTCCAGTGATGGCAAAAGAAATTCAGGAGAAAAAAATAAAAAAATAAAAAAGCCATCCTCACCTCAGCTGGTATACCTCAGGGACACGCCGTTGCTCTTTCGTGCCTACAGTCTCCACTGCCGAAGAGTCCAAACTAGCCGAGCCGTTGCTGAGTCTGTCGCTGCTCTCGTATCCAGATTCCATTCGTTGGTACTTCCTCTGGTTTTCTTTTCTCAGTGTAAATTGGTTAACCGTGCCTTTAGTCCTTTCCCTGTCATGACTTTCTGATTCCAATGAGCTCCTGCTACCCAGTTCATGTCGCTGCTCGTCCTCGTAGATAGTCATCAAGTTTTTAGGTTTTCCCTCTTCACGCGCAGGCCAACTGGACTCGCGCACGTAGGGCAGCCTCTTCGGTTGAGCCACGGTAGCGGGACGGTGCTCGGTGTCGTTGCTTAGTATACTGTCTACATTGAGGACCTCACGCATGGGCTTCCAACCTCGGTCAGCACGTGCACGCGTTGCTCTCGCCTCATTGCTACTGTCCGTATCGTAACCATTAGAGAAATTTGTTCTCGGGGATGGACTGCTGGCTGGAGGCCGGACCGGCATCCGAGGCTGAGAATGTGAACGTGGTGCATGAGCCACACGCCTGTTGGCGCGAGGCGAGCGCTCCGCCCGCGTCGGGCCCATGCCCTGGCTTCTATACAGCCGAGACTCTGAAATTTTAAATCCATCTTCAGGAGGAGAGAGTGATCTGGAGTAGGACCTCTCGGAGACCGTGTCTGGGGAGAGAAGGATTACAAAGATGTAAACAATACTGCGCTGTTAACCATTATCTACAGAAACGACTACATCTGTATGATCATTTAAGTATATTTATTCAATGGTTAAATCACAAAACTGACAGTTCACATGCAATCAAGTCAGGCGATCAAAATCTTAAAGTGTGTATGTGCATATGTATATATCTCTATAGTAGTGTTGGTCTGCTAGTGTAAGTAAAGTGTGTGCATGCTTGTACAGTTGACTGAGAAATCAGAACGAATGGAAGCCCTTATAAGGGTCAGCATCAAAATAATCAGGCATGGCTGCATACCCCATATACTTCTAACAATACATGTCAATACAGATATACACACGTACACGATAAGGCAGACTGTAGAGAAGCACAGAAGTAAATGTACTACAGTGACAGTTATGTGATACGAGAGTTAAGATGGCTTGGGATGCTGTATCCCTCACTGGATAGGAAACTACAGGGCTTTTAGTCTGGCTACAGTAGACACTTAGTTACATTTTGCTGACTATGCTGGATAAAGGCTTTAAATCATGATATAACCAGGTTTTTCATTTTATTTTATTTATTTATTTTTCGCGAGGGGGTGGTGTGGGGCACAAATCTGTATAGTACATGGATCAGATTTCATACAAAAGAAAAATTTAACAAAAATTTTATGTAAGGCTTGAAAAGTGTTGACTCTCAAAACACCAAAGGAGCTCCTCGTTAAAATATTACTGCTGATGGCAGCGTGTGCGCCCAGAATAGTGTGAATTCAAAGTCTTGGTATTTATCAGACTTCAATTTATGACAAGTACACGCATTGTAAAAAAACAAGCGAATTTCCCAGGCCAGGGGTTGGTGTGTTCGGGGATGGGAATAAATTCCTGGTACTTAATGTGTATTTTTAAGCTGCTTACATATTTCACCAAGAATTAAATGCAAGTTCCTACTTCTTTGCTCAGTTTTACCTATACTGCTCTATTCCTAGATAATATTTCTTGTTAATGGTGCCTCAGTGATTCATTCTCAGGGCTACTGATCAAATTTGCTTTAATAAATTTGACATAGTGCTCATTAAAACTTCTACTTTTTGTAACGTGACTGCATTTTACAGCTGTAATAAAATCTATAAAAGCTAGCATTAAGTAATTCCTTCAATAACTAGCAACATAATAGTAAAGACAAAAACTCATTAGTGTACAATTATTTAATGTGTGCATTAAAATCCAGAAAGCAGTGGCTCATGTGTAAAGTCTTGCTTGGCTCATTTGTAGCTTAGCAATGGGATAAACTTCTAAATATAGATATAGTCATGACAAAATGATGTCTGTAATAAAATGCGTTTAGTTGTTAATGATCATACCCATTAAATTACCCTGTTACAATGAATCATTTGGGCCTGTTGGAAAAAAAAAATATATATGCTCAGGCCCACATACTGAAAATGTACAGGACTATTCTTAACACCATTATGAAAGCATTATTTATACAAGACAGAACTGGAATACTGGAATACTTCTATTGCCCAGATGACATCATTGCGGGCAGTGCTATTCATCATTACATCATTGCGGGCAGTGCTATTCATCATTACATCATTATGGGCAGTGCTGGACTGCTACTGCTTCATCAAATGAATTTTTCTTTATACTTAAAATTTATGAATGCCGTTCAAGTCAAACTGGGACAAAATCTCCTGTAAATGACAATTTAAAACCAACATTTACAGAAGTCTTCAAGCACAGTACGATGACGAGACTCTTAGCCACAATAAAAAAAAATCTGAATGTACATCTGTGAGTGGCAATCCTGGCCGTGATGGCTCGGAGCCCATTGCAGCCAATCCTGTAAAAATTTAGTGAGTGGAATGCCTGATCCACAAGTTGGCAACAAGTTATCTGTCAATATTTGAGGAAGAGACGCATCTGTCTCGCTATACCTTCTCTCTAACGTGTGCTGTTTTTTGGTGTAAAAAAAACAAAACAAAACAATGATGTACGTGCATGTGTATGTGGTGCTCAGTCTCACCTTTGTGTCTCGGTGTTTCTGGTCTCTGCTGTAATTTATCAGTGTCTTTCTTTATGATGTTAATGTTCCGAGCTTCTCTGGCTACTTCTCTGGAAAGCTCTCGCAAGAAGCCCCTTGGATCACTGCTTATTTTTACTGCAATCAAAAACATGTTTTGGTTTCAAGAAACAACTCAGCTTAGCTTCATGGTCCAAAACGACAATTATGATCGTAAGTGAGCAGTTGTTATACATTTCATTCATTAAACAAGTTTAATTTATGTTTATTTCAGCTCGATGGGTTTGCTGTTTTTATGGGACAACCGCAGGATTTATAAACGATCTGATTTTACTAGATTTATCGTTTATAATACAT
Organism: Leiocassis micropogon; assembly: GCA_028565275.1. Taxonomy (NCBI): domain Eukaryota; kingdom Metazoa; phylum Chordata; class Actinopteri; order Siluriformes; family Bagridae; genus Leiocassis; species Leiocassis micropogon. Next base: position 12,475,500 of record JAOVVA010000044.1, read on the forward strand.
GTATAGACAAAGAAAACATGACAAAGACATATCCTCACAACTTAGATATCACGACCCATATGTGAGAGTGGCTTCTACATATAAACATACTTACATATTTATAATATGTTTGTCATCTTGTTTTATTGCTGCACTATTAAGCATCTTAAGCATATTCATTATCTTCCTCTATGTTTATGGATTGTCCAGCACTGAACATTGCTTGAACACCAGGACTCTGCTAGCAGATTCTTTCACTAGACCCCTGAGGGTACTGGGAAAGCCTGGTGAGATTTAAAAAGGATCGATGTGTGTGAGTGCGTGTGCTACTTTTTGCTGCGTGTGAGAAAAACAAGTGAGGCATTGCAGGAATGAGGAGACTGTACAGGAAAAAAAGAAATCCCACTGCTTTTAACGCCTCTCATACCAAACCAGTATTTTGAGAGAAGAAAAAAGAGGAGAGGTTTTCAAATATTTAATATTTAAGGATGTTTTAGGGCATTTGGGGAAACATAAGCTGAGCTGTGTGCTAAAAGGATGGGAGTGTTCAGTGCTTGATGAATCATTCGGGTTCAGCAGGAGAGCTACAACACTCGTACAGCTGGTCAAGCAGCATTTTTCCTCACACATACTGAAGCTGTACAAGATTTCAAAATATGTGTCATGCAAACATCAATGCGCCTTGTGGAGGAAACATATCCAACCCCCACCCTTCCTGGGTCACAGCTGCATCAAAGGTAAAGGGACATTTTCATGCACTGGGAATTCGGGAAAACACTTGTGGGTAGTACAGTCATGAGCTTTCAGAAAAAATGTAAGAAAAATAGCTAAGTACTAGTCAGAGTGAGGCAAGTTATGTGATAACCTAACATAGTATTGTGTAATATTACACTGCCTGGAAAGAAAAAGTCACACACTAAGATTTCATTCAATCACCTTTAGCTTTGATAACAGAATTTAATTAAAATTGAAAATAATTCCTCATGCTCCCTGAACAACTATTTCACAATTTGAGTCCTGAAATATGCATCAGGGAAGAAAAACTCCACTGATGTTATAAACTGGTTATTCAGTACATTCAGGTCGTCATCTGACTTCATTTTATTGCCGCATAACATTGCTGATTCTAGACCTGACCGACTGAAGCAAACCCAGATCATAACACTGCCTCCAGAGGCTTGTACAGAAGCCACTACACACGATGGGTGCATCACTTCATTCGCTTCTTACCCTGACATGCCAATTGCTCTGGAATAGGGTCAATCTGGACTCATCAGACTACATGACCTTTTTCCAGTGCTCCAAAATCCATTTTTTTGCTCCCTAGCAAATTAAATTTTTTTTCTGATTAGTCTCGCTAAAAAGTGGTTTTCTTTTGGCCAACACAGCTGTGTAGTCAGTTTTATCACATTGTTTGCATATGAAAACCCTCTTATTTTTAATATTAAACATAGTTTAACTATGTTTTTTACTGATGATTTTTTTCTACCATACAACTTCAAGTGTTTAAATGATTTCCATTCATGTTTTTTTTCTGACCACCGCACTATGCTTCCAGGTTTTGATAACGTATTGAAGGGTTCTTAATCCCAGCAGGCCAATAATTTAAATCTGAAATGGTGACTTTTTTCCCCCGGCTAGGCAGTGTATAATAAACCTAAACATTTTAATAAAGTAAATACTGTTCTCCTAAAGTCCTGAGATCCCATTATAACTCCAGCCTCATTCCCCAACCCAGTTGCTTAGCCTTGCTTTATTGCTTTTCTGTTGCTCAGCCAGAGCAGATACCCTCTACAGCTCGAGGTCAGAAAAAAAAAAAAAAGGTTAGTTGGAAGCTTGTGTTATTGGAATAATATTGACAATAATAGAGATGGCATAATCTGATTACATGGGTAATAAAAGAGGAATTTCCAATAATAAAAAGATGCTATCTTTCCTTCTCTTTTCTTTATTGCTTATTTCTTTTAATAGCTCTTGAGATGCCCACATTTCCTTAAGCCACCATTTCTACTAAAACCTGAGTGCAAACAGATCTTTCATCTGAGTTATTACAGACATAAAGAACATCATGGCAGACCAGATACAAGAAAAGAAGGATTATGTGGAAGTAGACTGGATTATTCGTAGCTCATGTCAAGCCCACCCTCATGAAAACAGACCAAAAGATCAAGGGTGGAATCGTGTATTCACCTTAAGCAAGATAACAGTCAACATTCGCCGCACCTCTCCGACAGAATCACTTTTTTTGCATTATTTTATACAGTGTCATTTTATACCTGGTCCCCTCCCGCCGCTGGTCTGGTTGGTGCCACGTTTAAACGCTGACAGAGGCTGGGTCTTCTGCTTTAAAGTACCATGACCTGATAACATAGCGCTCAGGTTTTCTCGGGTCAGTTCCAGCTTCTTACTGCCTGGCTGTGGGGTGCCTGTGTGTGTGTGTGTGTGTGTGTGTGTGTGTGTGTGTGTGTGTGTGAATTCAAACAGTGAGAAAAGAAAGGAAGAAATTAGAATACTTATAGTAATAACTGCATTCTATTTAATACCTTATCCTATTCGTAATCAGGCATATTAATGACAATATTTCATTTTAAAAGTCAGACTGAACAAGTTCAATTGAAAATGCACTGTGGTGCAGCAGTACATGACTAAGCAAGTTGTCGTTCAGGGAATGCAAGGTCGACAGATAGTTCATCTGCCAGTGAAAGTACCAAGAACACTAACAGCCCTCTGTCTGCTGTGTGCATCTGTTTTTAAAGAGGACACATGCTTTAAAATAAAGCTGGAACCTTTATAGGCACTGTGTGTCTATAAAACGAAAAAAGAAAAAAAAAAAAGAAAAAAACAGTCAAATGCACACTGCAAATGTACTACATTTTGTATTACTTGTATATCTCAAGAGTTGAGAATTATACAAAAAACATGAACCCTAACCCGTTTTTTTTAATAAGCTTCACACGACACCAGAGAAATATTAAAGTGGACAATATGAACTGACAGCACTGGCACAAAAAAGTACAACACAGTGGTGTGTTTGTTTGATCAGTACATGAGCTCAGATTAACTGTATCACTGTTTGTCCTTATTAAACCCTCCCACACACAGTCAACCCGAATTAACCACCTGCCCATGACTCTATTAATTTATTAATTCTGAAGCTCAGCAGTTCATCATAGAAACCTACAGAACACGATCATCAGCCCCAACTGACGTGGCTGAATCAGCGCTAATTAAAAGCTACTATCATCATCCCGCACCAGCTGAGTACAAACAGTGCAAGCTTTTCCAAAAGGCCAGCAAGCTGCTGGGTTACTTCAGGTCAGAGCAAAACATCAGAGCCTTGTTCCAGAACAACATTTCTATACATTTTTGGATTCAAAAATAAAAACATTTACATTTTCTCGATTGCTCTTATAATATACATAGAAAGATACCAAAAACTTAAACAAGATGGTATGCTCTCAGTGGATCAAATGTGTTTATTTGATGCAGATACCCATCATGAGACTACTGCATGACATATGATACTGTACCTGGTATTTCACCGTTAGCTGTGGGCTTGACATGGCTAGTAGAGCTGTCACTGCGAGGGACCTCCGCTCCTCTCACAGCGCTCCCCTCGGGGTCAGAGTAGAACAAGAGCAGTGGCTGGAAGTGTCCTCGGATGCATTTAGTAACCACGTCCTTCCATTTAGGGCCCACCTGGACACACCCAAACCCACCCAGATTGACATTTATAACAAACTTGCTCATGCACTAAATCTGATATTCTCATTCCTTTATTTGTTCATTAAAGGTCTACACCCAAACACTACACTCTGTTCATGGTCGTCTTGGATTCAGATTCTGTCCTGGGAAAAATCACTCCGGTGATGCAAGACATCAGTCTGTCACAGATCCTGACGCACACACATTCGCACACACTCATTCGCACCTGCGATCAATCTTAACTCACCAATTCACCTGCTGGCATTTATGAGAGGTTGAAGGAAACCAGAGAACTCAGACTAAACCCTAAACATGTGAGACAGTAACACTACCCTCTGTATGCCCATTTCGCCCCCTAAATCTTCTATCCTGCTTGTAAAACATTTGAGCAGGCTTGCCAAAGAAACGAGGCGATCAGCTTTTGGAAGATGGAACCTTTATCATCATCTGGAAAGTGTGGCGCCACAGTTACCCCAATTTAATATTAAAAATAAAAGAGGTAGGGATGACAAGCTTTGCAGTGGGTTATTGAGTGTGTGTCTATGTATTAAATGGAAACCTTGGCACACAGCATGAGACGATATCAAGTGTCCCTAATGAGCTGGAGAAGCAGTGTGATCATTCTGAAGAAGAAGAGTGATAGTATGCTAATCTAAGGGCGTTTTCACATTAGGCGTGATTGATTCGCGCCGTGCCCAGGAACAATTGCTCCCCTCCCCACTGGCCAGCATTCACATTATTTTTGCTTTCTGTTCTCGGGTACACTTGCGTATTTACACTTTCCAATATGGCAGGTGGCAGTATGCACCTACTTGGTTTGAGAGTTGCCATTAAACACAAGAGAAGAGAACAAGGAACATTATTAACATTTTAGATAAATGTCAAGAGAAACGTTCTTGTGCGCCTTCTTACTTTACCAGCTATGGCTGTGTAGGTGAGAGGATGAGATTGGCGAGATTTTGGAGAAGACAGATGGTAGTGATGACGGTGTGTCTAAACAGCAGTCTACTTCCATGCTCAGGTACGACTGACTTTGATATCGGATTCGATCCGTGCACGAGTTCACTGTACTGAGCCCTGAGACCACCTCTTCACATGGACTTGGGCATGATTCCTGAGTCTGGTACGATTTCAAAATGAGCCAGACTTTAGGGTCAAGCGTAGGGTCACAGCAAACGTGCTCTCCGAATCAAATACGGGCATTGCCGAACAATAAAAAAAAAAAAAAATGTATAAAAATAAATTAAAACACAAATGTTGTAGCAGTTAGACCTCTAGAGTATTAGAAACACACACATAGCAAGACTAGAATACACACAGAGGCAGAAAAGCACTCAGACGCAATGTAACCGTGTACTTATTTAATTAGATATTGAACAACTCTCCTATTCTCTTGTTTAAAAAAAAATATCCAGTGTTTGAACAAGCAGCAATATTCGATGGTGTGCGAGTGTGTGAGAAAGAGAGAGAGCAAGAGGAAGCGAGAGAGAGAGAGAGAGAGAGATGGGGTAATTTATCTTTTCTGGGGAGACGAGCACTCCCAGCCAGGCGAGCGCTGAAATGCACACACAGCACAAGCGCTGCACTGCTGATAGATTGATAAAGCACTAAGGAGCCAGCCTACTCGGCTGTGCGTCTCAGCACACGCACATGTGCCACTCCCGCAAACGCATTATTAGTTAATGATTATGGAGAATTGATAATAGTTAAAAAAATTCCAGCATGGAAGCGAGAGAAAGAACCGGTTTTGCATGTAACCTGTGTGAACGGTAAGTTCCAGTGTACAGTTAAGGAAACTAAAAGGATCGGCATTTTCATCCTGTTGTATGTAAATGACCCACGCACCTCTTTGACTGTGGCATCATCAAAAAAGAACCATTTGGAGGATTTGGTGTGGAAAGCGAAGGCACAGTAGTGTCTGCTTGTGTAGCAGATCATCCCAACCAGCTGCAGGTCACTCTTTTTTGCTTGTTCATCTGTGACATGGTAAAAAAGCTGGCGAGAGAGAAAAACAGAGAGGGGCGGAAATTAAGAAATGACTATGACTTCTTCATAGCTCTAACAGCTCATCTTTAAAAGCTGATCATGAAAATTCTGTGCATTTTTAGGGCACTTGTACTGTGGCTACCGATTCTTAAAAAAAATATGAATGAAGCATAATTTTTAAGTTCAGATACTGATTCTCAAACACTATTTTTTAATAGATATCTTAACTTTTATTTATAAATGATGGGTTGTCTGTATTTTTTATTACCAATTTAATGGCACATTTGTTCTGTAAACAGACGGAGTATGCAGCTCTGCCTCATTCGGTCCATTCATTCATTTCATACCTTTAGTCATTACATAAAGTAACTGAGAATGGAATTTGCAATACATAATAATAATAAGAAGAAGAAACATTTGTTTTGGTTACTATTCATGAGTGTTTCAGATTTCTGATACAGTTTCTCATTTCGACTCAATAAGTTGGCCATTCTTGTTAAAGAAAAAAAAAATCTATAACCCCTGTTCAATGTAAATAAGTATAATGGTGCTCTGTTTTACAGTATGCAATGGAACAGGAACAACCTGAGACTCACAAATTTAAACACAACTTTTGTGCAAGCCTTAAATCCTACAAAACATAGTCTTTAATAACAACAAGATTAAGTTCCTGCCTCCATTATGAAACTCCTAAGCCCTGTAAATAAGGGCCAGCTTGCACAAGACCAGGGTTACTTTTACCTCCAGTCCAGGTTCCCCTTGTGCTGATTTGTATTGAATCGTCCTAAACAATGGCTCATAGCACAGCAGGGGAACAATTTTCCTGCATAACTGTCAGAATCACATGAACAGCGGGAGTATGAACTGCGGTCTTTGTAGTCACCCATGAGCTTCCTGAAAGACTACCGCTGCGTGTTCAGATTCAGAGTATGGGGCGTTGGGAAGAATGTGTGCTTTCTTGCTCCCAAGCGAAAACATCTTGATAGGGGAACCCTTGCCTTGAAAGGCAGAAAATTTAAGAACATAGGGCTGTGTCAAGCCTTGTAAGGAGAATAGCCTTATAGCATTGTGCTACAATGAGCTAAAGAGCTGTGGCCTAATAGAGGAAAGGAGAGACATAGCAGATGACACCCACACACCAGATGACACAAACACACACCAGATGACCCTCCATCACAGAGGTCTGGTCATCAGTGTGGGCCAACTCCACCTACGAAGCTGTCGGACAACTTCAGCCTTATAAAGGGGAGAAAGACACATTTCTCACATATGCCTGGCAGCACTAAAATAAACACTCAAACCAGTCAGGCCTTTTTCTGAACTTCTATGATCGACCAAATCCCTTTATAGCTATTTAATTAACACTCTTCTGACTGTACAGAGGCAGTGCTGTAGAGACATATACATTATAAAGAAGACAGACATTATATTCACAGACATACTTTTTATACTGCATGCTCAGTGGCGGACAGCCATGTCTTTTTGTTCAAGTATAATCAGGCTGGACTAATCTGCTGGCACAACCAGGCACTGTGCAGAGTAAACATGAACTTTAGATTGCCTTCAAAGCTCCTGTATTTGATCCCTAGATCAAACCAAAAGCAGTTTTTCTGAATCGGAGTGTGTTATTTCAGTATTACCCCTGAGAGGCTAAGGTGCGGTCTGAGAGATCTGATCACGTCCTCAGTCAGGTCCGACTGCTCCGAGTCCCACACGAAACCAATCGTGACGATTTCCGGGGAGTTCATCAACACCCGCCGGATCTTGATCACCTGACCGCACTTACTCTGGTGAGGGGGACACACATTTAATGAGACAAAATTTACAGCTTAGCATTAAACAATTCATTATTCTCTCTAGGTATATAAAGTTTAAAAGTTTCATTATACACCATGTACAGCTAACACAGGACAAGAGGAATGAAAAGGAACGATAATGCATGATTGAGTATTTTATCCGGTGATGCATTTCATTTCCTAATACTATTTCTATCATGTATGACAGTTCTGTGTATGAAGTAACCATCAAGCTTGGCCTAATGTCTATTTTAAAAATGCAGTGTATCTGAATATTTTATAAACGTCGTGTCATGTGTCAAGTCGCCTTTCTCAGCCGTGTTTTAAGTTGGAGGGCTTTAAGGCTCCGATAAATGCTGTAACGTGACTCGATATACAGGTTCAATGCCTTTCTACAATTATTGATAACGGCAAATTAATGACTTACTTGGAGAAATTATTAACAAAACCATTCTTCATTTATTTATTTAGCCGGCGTGCCTGCCGAAAGATTTACATTAACCAAATTTTCTGCTTTGTTTGGTCAGAAGCTGTTGATTAACTTGCTTACAGCACAGCCCTAATGATGCTACCGACCATAATTTGAAGTATAGGTTAATATTAATGTATATAGAGTTTCAAAGGACATAATGTCAGCCTAATAATGAGCAAGTCTATAAAAATAAATAAATAAATAAAAAAAACAGAAATATGTATATAATAGTTGATATGGTTCGACAAACATCCTCTTAAAAAAATGAAATGTAACATTCATGAAACTAGTTTTAGGTGTGACCGTACTATTACAGTGAGGAAGCCTTCTGCTATTCTCAGAGGCTGAATGTGGTTAGCATGACGAGCTGCTTTATTTTGAACAACGGGGTAAAAAAAGGGAAGAAATAGTAAGGGTATATAAGTAAAGCCAGTAAATAGCACTGTATAGCAGACATTATGTAAGTGGTAACAGGAACTAAATGTCTTATGAATATTCCACAACATAATGTTTTATAATGCGTCATTCATTTATTTATGTGTGTTTATGTATACAGAGCATTCATTACATTTTTGTTCATGTAAAGCACGCTCCACACAAGAGGACACCTACTGGACAGTCGCGTAGGTCTCCGATGGTGCTGGCTGCCTGGAGCAATTCACCAAACGTGTCAGAACGCGGCTTTTCTTCTTTCCTCTCAAGGAACTGTTGGCTAAGTTGTAAAAGAGTTAGGGGAGAGAGAGATACAAGGACACAGAAAGATGGCTAAATGGTTCTTGCAATGAAAGGAAAATTATGTGAACATAACACCGCATACAAATAACTGCATTTTGTCATGACGGTCGTATCGCTTATCGCTGCTACCCGTCCTTATACATTTCCTGTACCAAATTTCTATGTTTAATATTTTACTAGGCAATTCTATCCTTATTAAAATTTCTGTACATTATACTTCTATTGTTAGATTTTCCTGTTGTTTTATCCTTAGTGTAAATTTTCCTTTAATGTAAACTTTATTTTTATTGTAGTTTTATTTTAGTGTGGATTTATTTTGTTGTTGTTTTTTTCAATGCAGTCGTGAAAAAGTATTTCACTGCATGCCATACAGTGTACAGTTGTGTGTGTGTGTGTGTGTGTGTGTGTGTGAGGAATAAAAGATGAAATTCAAAAATAGCTTTAACAAACAATGGGTGAATATCAATCATTATGACCGTCGTCCTTATGATACGTCAGATGCGAACATTTAAAAGCTGTTTTATAGTGTTTGACGCTTTTAAAAGAGTACAAAGTACAAATGTTGGATTCCATGCAGAAGAGAATTTCAGCTTACCAAAGAGCTGTAGTTGAAACATAGTTCACTAACTGAGTGAAGGGCAGGGGGTCAGACGAGGCTCCGCAGCTTTTACATACAGCCTGCCAAACACACACGAACACACACTTAGCTAGGTGCCACCTGGCAACTGCTAAATACCAATTACTTCTGCAGCCATGTCATTATACTGTAGGAGGGGACTTAGTTGTTTGGGTAAGATTAAATTGGGTTCTTTGCCAAGCACTTTCTACGCTATAAACACAAACACTGCATGTTGGAAACAGCATGAATATCGGCTTTTGCAAATCTGTAATATATTAGAAAATACTAATCTACAGTAAGACTATCAAACAACATAATTAAATAAATAAACAAATAAAGCTAGAAGGAAATGAACTGTCAGCCATTATGTAAGCTTCTTTAAGAAATACCTGCTCGTATAGAGTCATGGCAAACTTCTGGTGTGTGATGCAGTGTTTGGATGTACAGGCATCTATATCAACATCAGGAACAATATGGAGGTGGATCCTCTCTAGAATGTTCTCCTTTAGACACAATAAAAAATATTTTTAAAAAACCCTTAGAAATACAAATTAATACAATACAATTAAATAACAAGAGAAACAACCAATTGTTATTTTAGGACATGAAGGCTGGCTGCTCTTGCAAAAACAGTATTGTCAAGTGCATTTGCCAAACTTATCAAGCTTAGAAAGAAATAAAAATCAGAAAGGACCATGGAATACGGAGGTGTGTATTGTATGGTATATGCATATAGACAGGGGGAAAAAAAAGAAAACAATAAAAAAAGAAAACAAAAAAAATGTAAGTATTGTCCACTGTTTCTATTAATTATTTGAAACCATTTATGGCAAGATGAGAAACTCCATTGATTGTTGCTGTGGTAGAATTCTGGGAATCTGACAAACAAGAAGTATAAGTGGAAAACTGTTTTCCCTATAACACAAGTTAAGAATGGACTTCAAGGATTGGATTGGATCTCAAATGACTACATTTACTTGTTCATTTAACTTTAAAAAAAATCCTACTGGGTAAGGAGGCAGTGTAACACACAGTAGTGAAACAGTTAATCAGCCTAAAAATGTCTAAAACTTAGCTTGTAAAGTGTGAATTTCTTACACAGTTAATTTTTGATACTGCTGTTAAACAGCTACACATTAACAAAATGTTACTAAAGACTGAATTTGACTTGTAATTGAGATACATGCAAAAACAAACACGTTTTCAGAACTATGAAGGGCGTTCAAGTCAAACCAGGACTTGTGATAAAATTTATCGGCCACAGACATTTTACAGAAGATTTCAAGCGCAGTACAGCAGTACAGTGATGAGAATGTTTTGAAGAATGCCGTATGTCCGTGAATGATGATCACGACCGAGATGGCTCGGAGCCCACTGCAGTCGTTCCCGTTAACATTCATGAGAAAAATGCCTGATCCATAAAAATCAACACATAACTTTTTACCAACTTGCAGATGAGAAACATCTGTCTGTGAGAACCATACACACACCCAGTCACAAACACCAATTGCACGTTACAGGAACTCGGCTGAGCATTATTGCCACATCCTGTACGGTCCTGATCTCACTCCAAGTCGATTCCAGATGTTTGTGCCATTAAAGAAGTTTTTGGTGAGCCACAGTTTCAGACGTGAAGCAGGCAGTCTGATCATCTGGTATACTAATAAAATGTTCTACCTCAGTGGTATTCAAGCACTAGTGAAACATTGGAGTAGGTGCATTAGTGTAGCAGGAGATTATATAGAGAAATAAAGATAGTTTTACTCTCATGACTGTGTTCTGTTATTCTGCACAATCAAAAGTCCCGGTCTGACTTGAACGTCTTGCATATATATAATATGAAGACATACTAATTGGCCAAAATTTTATCAGGTGATGAGCCAGGGAAAAAGAACTAGTAGAGAATCATGATTAAACATTTCACCCAATGAAATAAAACAAGATCCGAATCGTGCACTTTGTTAATGATTGAAGAAGTTGAACTAGTTTTACTAGAACACAGAAACACACAAAACTCCTGAGACTATGTAAACCAGGCATTTTTGTTGCCTGTGATTACCTACAGTAGGTGCATGGTAAACAAAAGCTTGTCCAAGTGTATTATTATCTACCCATACACCCTCACTCTTTCAGGAAACACAGCCATGCCCTTTATAATGCGGTGTTTGGAGTATGGACGTTTATGCATAATCAGAGAAATTTACATCGACACTAGACAACAAAGACGCTATTCCTAACAGTGGCTAAAAGACCAATGTTGTCAGAATTGGCTGACTTGGATACTGGTTAGTTTGCATCCAACCGAAGCCCTGATAGAAAGACTCTATTGAGTTCCTTCTTGTATGGCAGTCCTGGAAATGGATGAGTACCAGGCTAATGACCTACTCCGTACAGCCCTGTAAAAGAAATGATGATTACAGGTCCCCTTGCTAAGCAGGTTTACTGTAATTATGCTGCTTGAGAAAAATCCTATACAGGTTTATGAGGGGACAATACGCACTTCAATCCCTTGGGTATAGAGACTGAATCTGAAAGCCTGTAGAGCCGGGAACAATGATGTAATACAGTGTACAGAGACTACTCTCTAATACCGTAACACATTAATTTGTTAAAAAAAAAAAATTCACATCTTATTCTGTCCTTAGCCTTTCTAAAATAGACAAAGATCTACCAAAAATATGGTCTACATATGGAAACAGACACAGGGTTAAGTCAAAAATTATCCGGTTATTACGACTTCTGTTGGATCAGTGCTTTCTGTTCAAGGCTACGGTCTCCCCAGTCACTGGTGTGCAGGTGTTAATGTGTTACATCAGTTCATTTGTAACTGTGGTGCAAGCAAAAATTGATGCCCCACTTGTGATTTGCACGGAAGAAGAGCAGCGTGCAGTGTTTTGTTTTTTGTTGTCTGATGGTGTGCTGAAACAACTCACAAAAAGAGCATAAACAGAAGCATTTGGAATCTGCAGACAAAAGTTGGACAGGTACTCCAAGGAAGATGAAAGTTTCTTAAAGAGCATCATTACTGGTTATGGGAGACATGGATTTATAACTACGAGCCTGAGTGTGTGGAACGGGAACAACCTCAATCCCTGACCAAGAAAAAGTTCAAAAGTCAGCCATCACATGCTTACAGTTTTCTGGGATTCTCAAGGACCAGTATTGGAACATTATCATGGAAAAGGTTTAACAATCGACAGTTTTCGTTACAGTAAGACACTTATTGAAGAGCTAATGCCTAAACTAGTCCTGATCTTACTCCATCAAATCTTCGCCTGTTTAGTCCTGAAAGCAGCCCTACGAGGACGAAGATTCACTTCTGACGAAGAAGTGAGAAGACAGCAGTGTATTTAGGCCACGCTGCTCAATCCAAATCATTTTTAGTGAGGGAATACAGAAGCTTATTGACAGATGGGCAAAGTGTATTGAAAGGCTAGGATATTACTGTATGTCAAAAATTATGTTTTTGTCTTTTCTAAAAGTTAATTAAGATAAATTCTACAGCAAGATTGTAGATCATTTTTGACTCAACCTCTCAAAAACGCTTGTTGCATAGCTCTGTGTGTATGGGTGTGTGCATTATAGGGGTAGAAGTTTATCAAAATGTGTGCCATAATGTGTCCTTTTCCCACTTCTCTCTCTCTCTTTCACAAACTTACAAAGCATTCTGCAGCATCGTCCATAAAGCCTAACTGGAAACGTTGCTCGTCCTTAAAAGTCTCTGCCAGGGCAATGCGCAGGTTGTCTGAAGGTAGCGCTCGCTCTCTGCTGTCCTGAAACTGTGAGAATATCCCCTATAAAAAAATTTTACAAATAAAAAAAAAAACACTTTAGTACAAGTACCATCTAATGTTACAATCATTTAGACAAAGAGGCTGTTGTGCCTTAAAGAAAGTACCTTCAATGCACAGAAGATGCAGGCTTCCCCTAAGCAGTAATGTTTGGGAAGTTGCCGTAGACTCCGCCTAAATATGTCGAGCTGCCACAGCACCTATGCAAAATGTTTTTGTGAGTTGTTCTTGTGAGTACTAGGAGTTATTAAGCCCACACAATGCTACAGTATTTAAGTAGAGTCTTTATATAGCTGGTGTGACCCTGCACAACACCTGGACATCTACTAATGTTAAAAAGAGAGACACTAAAACCATAAAACATCATCTAAATCAATGTATACACAATGTTCACACAATACACACAGGCACTCTTTGAGTTGCTCCACCCTTGAGTTACCTCTATCAACTAAAATGATATTTAAATATTCAAATTTTATTAAAAACAAATACATGGTGACATTTTTCTTTGCTTTGCTCATAAAGGTTCGCCGTCAGACTGCTTAAAACATTCCTACAAAATATCCTATATTTATCTTAAAAGCACCAAAATTACCTTTCAGGTCACTCCTACTTGCACGTCTCATCCTGAAAACGATGAATCATACCCCGAGTAAACGCACATGACTATACAATGAAGTAGCGGGGGAAAAAAAAAAAGGAAGTGATGCAAGCGACGGTTAGTCTCAGTGCCCATACACCCACACTTCGCCCTCTAGTAACAAGTAGACAGATTGGGAGCATGACTAAGTGACCATCTGACTCAGCTTTGGGGGATTTAGGGTGGGAGTCAAGAAGGAGTAAATATTTGTCTGTCGAAACCAAGATGTACATTCCCGATGGAGATGTCGCAATGAAACAACAAACCGGAGGTCTGAGATGAAAACATGCCACATACCTGCACTGCGCTGTTCAGGAAGCAGCTGTTCTGTCCCGGCTCGTTGAGAAGTCCTTTGGTAGGAGCCAGGGACAACATAGACCCTGGCTGGTAGCCCCTGCCGAGATTGCCCCCTGGTTTCCTGAAGAACTTTACCCATGCCATTTGAGTGCAGGAGGGAAATTTGCCTCCCAGCCAAGAGGGATTCTTATTGATGAAGGTCTGGAGTTACGTCCTTGAACTGGATGAGCCTCTTCGGTATGAGGCTATGTAATTCCACAAGCAGAAGTGTTGTCGAACATCAGAGTAGAGTATTTTGCAACTGAGAAGTTGCTGCGAGGTTACTGTCCGCTGAGAGTCTTTAAAAGTTGATCTCCGAGGTTACACCAATCAGTCGAATGACCAGTGGCCTTACCAGAAAACGGTAAATATCTGCTTAAGTCTTTTAATGGTTTGTTCATTCCCTTTCTGAAGTGGATCCAGACTCTTAACACCATTTAGCAACTTGTACGGAAAGTCATCCATACCCTAGGTGTTGCTCCATGTGTACGTTAGTAATGGGTCATCGTAAAAAACAACCTGGGAGAAAGAAGAAGATTATTATTTATTATTATTATTTCTGATTAAAAAAATAAAAAGCAATTTTTTGTTGGAAGACCGTAGACATCAACAGCGGGCATACCGACAACCAGCAGCATTTTTTTTAAACCAGCTTTATTACTTTATTTATAAGAGAGAGTATAACTTACAACTAATGGAACTCCTCTGAAACAACTCCTTAAATATAACTTTTAATTCATTTGTTCATTCATTCATCTCCTACACCGCTTATCCTAAATACAGGTTCGCAGGTTTCACATGTAAACTCAGACGTGCACACAGACCTGAGGCGCGAATCGAACCCTTGACCCTGGAGGTTTGTGGCCACAGTGCAAACCTCTCCTAAAAAATCTTTTTTAAACCCATTCTTTAATTATTTTCTTGTACTTTACTCTACAGTTAGCCAGTTCCGTGTTCTCCCCATGTCTGTGTGGATTTCCTTCGGCTTTCTTCAATTTCCTCCCAGTAGGTGGATCACCCCTAAGGGTGGTTGAGGGTGTGAATGAGTGTGTAAATGTATGTATACTGTCCTGTGATGAATTGGCAACATCCCCCACCAAAACCAATACAGGGTGTGTTCCCACCTTGTGCTGAGGGTGTGTTTCCTGGATTGCCAGCAACCCTGAGAAGAATAATGCCCTTACTGAAGATTAATGAAGGAATGAAATCACCAATTCCAATTACTGTAGCACCTTTTCTCATTCTCTCTCCACCCCCAATCTCTGCACAAGCATAGCGCTATGATTAATTTATTTGAAATAACCTGCAAAATGAATCAGTTTGATTAAATTCCTTACATTTCAAACTCATACAAAATTTTCAGTTTTATGAAGTGATGCGACAGAGGTATGTAACAAGTGTTTCTCTTAAAACAGCTCCATCATTTCTTTCTCTTATAATATCATCATCATCATCATCATCGTTGTAGGATTTCTTGCATTCCAGTTAGGCCTCCTGTTCGCTCAGTCAGGCGCCAGGCACTCTCATTGATGACTGTATGTAATTATTGCCATTTTTAAAAAGCCTGTTACAATTTTTCAATCTACTCCAAGTAAACAGATGTTTCTCCGTTATGCTTTCTAGAAAGATCCACAGACTGATAGGAAAATATTTTAGTTTGGCTTTCCGTCTATGTGAAGAACTGATGTCTGGTAGTTTACATGAACTTGCCAAACCATTTGCCTCACAGCACATTTTGGTAAGACATGTGTACCCTTATAAGCTATCCTTTAAACTATGAAGGATAAACAGTCCTCTGTAGCATAGCAGCACTCCTCTTTTTATCCACACAAACCATCTGCACTTCCTGGTTTGTGGTTATACGCCTTGGTTAACACTGTGGAATGAATGTCTGCTCAGTTTCAATGTTGGAGCAGTTTTTTATTTGGTGTAAAACTTGCCAAAAATGAAAAACAATTTATAACTCTCTCTCTGGTTTGGGGCATTTTTTTTTTTTTTTTTCAAACAATGGAAAAAGACAATGTGTTCTGATTTTCAGTTCCATCATATGTTAAGGGTCCTTATACTCAATGATAATCAAATTACTATAATGGTTAGATCTTGTCTCTATTGAGACTGAGAGTGTGACTGGCATCAGGTAGAGTGGCTCATCAGTTACTCATACTAAACCTAAAAAGAAATGATGCTAGCATATAATCCCACAATATACTCCATGACATAAGCCTAGCGAACACCGTTACACTAACAAGCACATGACAGAAGATGAGCGTAATCTGGATGTATGATGTCATTCAAAGCAAACTGTGCTCTGTAAAAAAAAAAAAAAAAAAAAAAACTCAAGAGGATCAACAAAAGCATTAAACTTCATATACCATCCCTAACATAAAACTCATCATGAGTTCATTGGCAGCAGGATGTGACAGCAAGCAACGATGCAGCACACTATAGGTAAAAAAATAAAAACCAAAAAAGTCTAGGTGAATTTAATGAACAGAGCTTACCCTGAAAGTCGTGCTTATAGAGCAGCAGGTATTGATCTGTACAGAAGCATTTTCTTTCAAAATGAAGCAAAACCCGCTCTCATAACCATACTTGATTCAAGGTAACTAATGAAGTTGGATAGCTCACTACATTTAAGATAAACTTGAGCTGAAGTGCCTCAACAGGAAAGTGTGTGCTTTTTATAGCTACTTTTAAACTGTGGAAATGCAAGCAGAACCAGAAAAAGGTTTTAGGACATCTTTGTTTTTTTATACCCAATATTAATAACTTAAATACTTTTACGAATATAAACTAATAATTTAGTAATTACACTAAGCAGGTAACTCATTTCAGTTTGGATGCTATGGTTACTTAATAAGTGCCAAAGCACCAATCAAAATCAGTTTAAAATAGATGCAATTCCGTCACACTTCACACAAAACCCCTCATTTACCAACCAGTTCAGCAACATGTCTGTCATTGAATCTTCAAAGGCTTTCCAAAAGGCATGAGGGAAAGCCTGCAGTTTCACCAGCCATGTTCTTCACCAGACTAAGTTTTCTCAACTTTACAAACAAGAAGTGATAAACATCACCAAAAAAAAAAAGAGGGGAAAAAAAACTAACTATGAGGCTTGGAGGCTCTCTGCAAGTTTGTAAGATGGACTCTGCCTGCCATAGCAACAGCATTCCAAGATGATCGCTTAAGCCTCGGGGTGCTAAAGTGCTTTTGCTTTTACAGTAGGTTTAAAACTGGTGAATCTCTGCATTAAACAGTAAGCTCTTGCAATAAACAGGGGTTTCGTTTAAAACAAACAAGCCAACAATTAAATTCATACAGCTGTTAGGTACAATGCATAATCCGAAAGACCTGAAGAGGTTTCCAAGAGGGGGAAAAAACTACCAAGGCAACCACTAAATCACCACAAAAACACATTGACTGTGTCCACATGTTTTCATGGTGAAAGAAAGACCAACCCAACAAATGTCTGGAGAAATGTCCGTGATGAGGGTTGGACCAGGCAAGCTCAATGAACATTACTTAATAAAATTTCCAATCTACTCTTTGTATTTTTTTTTTTTTTTTTAATCAGCCATCAGTGGCAGCACGGTCTGCTTTATTTGCATCATTTAGCAGCAATTATGCGTAGACTACAGGTAAAGTAAAAGCATTTTTTATTGACAGACATGCATGCTTGCCAAATAGACTCTGGCTTGTGTAATAACCAGCCACACATTATCCACAAACTATTGTTGACTCTCTTGCTGTGTTCACAAATTATTAATTAAAAGTTAAAATTATATATATTTAAAAAAAAGTGCTTTTTCTCTTTGCCTGAAACTCAAGTCAATTGGTAAGTCATCACATTTAGTCATTTGGATTATGCCTCTCTTAACCCAATATCAAACAGTTTAGCAACTATAATTGGTGAAGTAGTAAGTCAATAAACACTGTACTCAGTCATTTCTATGGGAACAAGGCACCAGAGAGAAAATTATAGCTGCTACCATGAGATGATGACGATTCACAATGAGACCTAGAGTACAGCTCACACATTGTACTGTGCATGATATCATCCTGGGCACTAAAGAAAAATATAAAAGATGATTTTAAAATGATCTCATAAAACAGCCCAAGATTCCATAACATCTGCGGTGTAGGTCTGGTCTAAAGTCAGCGAGGATTCTATATTAGGATTGATAGTCTAGATGCCAGTTTCATCTCTCCTACACACAAGGGTGTGCCTTTTTCTGAGACAGATTCAGACTAATCGTCCTCCTACACCTTATGCAACATGTGCAATACTTTTAAATAAGACACAGTCGATGTGAGAGTATTACCTCATTTTATTCCAAGCTGCCCAGGTTTTTGAATATACCACATGTCTGGTTATTATTGCCTCTGCTGACCCACTAGATGAGATGAGGTCACCGTATCAGGCCTGGTTTAAACCAAACAACTCTGCCCTCGCCCTTCCTACAGAGGGCAAGTCTGCATGCGAGATGACTTCCTGAAGTTTACTCATTAAGCCTTTTGATCATTTAACTGAGAACTTCCACTGCTCAGGAAAAGCATGCCAGTATATGACAAATAAAACATTGTATGTGAAATGTTCTTTTTTTGGTCCTTGAGAAATTAATAATTTGCCATTATGTTGAAATCTATACGTCACATAAGATTAGACTTACCCTAGATTAACACAGCTGTATAACATACACAGATCAGCCACAATGTTTACATAACATAAACCAATTAACATTGATTATCAAATATATACATCGTGGTGAAAGGATCATGGGCATCCAAGGCTCATGTATGCCTCTGGGGATCGAATGCCAGCCTGAACGGCAACATGGAAAAGCCAATGCGGCATAACTCGCCACACTAGAGAGGCCCCAGCAAACCCTGTGCACCATACCCTGCCATACACGGGGCCAAGCAGACAAAGAAACAGCGGCCAACATCCTAGTGCCAGACACCACAGCACACCCCCAGAGGTACTGTGAAGTCATGCCCTGAGGGGGCTGCCCAGGTGGCACAAGGAGAACCTACACAATATTGGGCTTAATGTTTCGCAATGTAATGTTATGGCTGATTGGTGTATAGTTTCTGAAAGGAAGAATAGGTTGACCTTCTCAGGACTTTTTCTACCTTAATGGATGTTAATGGAAAAAATCCCCAAGTGATAAACAGTGTTTTGGGATGTTACTTTTTAAAGTAACTAATTACATTATAAAATTACTGACTTTAAAAAGTTATCAGTTACATTACTGCATTACGTTCTGATAAAAGTAACTAGTTAGAGTACTTTTCTGTTGCAGAAAATTCTCCTGCATGTTGTTTTAGTCAAGAACTTCTACCATCATCGTGAAGTTTGGCCCATAATCTGTTAACTATTAATACCCCCATCTCACCTACGCGGTTTCGCGCGGTGGCCATGGGTATGGTTCATCATGATTCACTGCACGTTTTGGCGCTGGGATTAGGTTTTCATCTTTCCACGTGTCGGTCCTCGCATAGTCAAACCCCATAGGTGAGATAGGGGTATAACAGCAGAAACAACAGAGCCGGCCGGGTTATCGGGGCAGGGCTTGTAGGACGACTTTCACAGACACAGACCCAGACCCACGCGCACAGACCCATAATAATGGCTTGGGAATGACTGCTGTCTGGCTCACGGATTGCAAAAATTGTCTGAATAACGGATTACATTTTTGAAAAAGTAACTAAATAAATGGCGGACCTAACTCGTTAGATTATTCATTACATCTAAAAAGTAACCCAAGTACTCTAACTTTGTAACGCGCTACACCCAACACTGGTGATAAATGAAACACTACAATCACATAAGGTGTGTAATATAGTTGTTACCAATGCTTCCTTGATTTAATTACACATTGTGTGCAAGTATATATATAATTTTTTTTTTTTTTTTTTTTTTTACATGCAAAGTGTACCCACACACACTTCTGTATCTCTGCAAGTCGTTTTTTCTGGCCTGGATCACAAGTAAAACACGAGTATTTCCAGAGAACAATGAGTGTGAGGCAGGAGTACACTCTGCAAGGGATGCGAGTCCATCACAGGGCGCCATGCTCCATGCAGTCATTCCTAGGAGCAATGTAGGAAAATAATCCATCTAGTGGTATAGTATACCAGGAAATAGGAGAACATGGAGGAAACTCACAGACATGGGGGAATACATGCAAAGAAATATCATACAGACAGTTACATTTTTTAATGAGAAAGTGACCTGACTAACTGGTGCATGTAAATCAATTCACAGCCACACAAGGCCATTTCACCAATACACCAACATGAGCCGAATTTATTAACATGATGAAAGTGAAATTTACAAAAAAAATAAAGAAAAAGGAAAATGAATGTGCAAGTAAAAACAACTAACCAATAACCTAGATAATGTAAGAAATGTAATTAAATACCAATATGTCACCAAGTTCTGCAAAGGCCATTTTGCATCTATTCTAAAAAACTGAACAGCATCACAAAAACAGTGTGGCAGTCTCCATGTTTTGTTCTGTCAAGCAAGTGTTGAGCAAACCTGAGATAGGAATTTGAGTCGTACTATACCTGTCAGAATGACAGCAAACAGCCTTATGGAATTCACACAGACCATAAATAACACACATCTAAGTCATGAAAGTAAAAAAGTCTAAGACAATAGATGGACTAAATTAGTTAAATAAAATAAACAAATAATAATGAAAAGACAATGCACAATGGCAGCTTTCACATTTAAAAGACCAATAAGACAGGAATGTAAAAAATTTAGGAAGCAGTGCACTACTGTGCAATGAGCCAAGACACATACTGCTGATCTCTGAAAAAATATCCCCTTCCTATTCACAAACACCAATTTCTGATGCAGTCGAGCAAAAAGACATCTAGCCTTTGTACGAGTGTGTGTGTAGGGGCGAAATGTGACACGCTCCTGAAACTCTGAAACAACACTGAAGGAGCGGCTGGACTCCCTACGAACAAGAGCGAGACGTATTGGTTTCCAGCAACAATGCAGTGGCC
>JAOVVA010000044.1:12519324-12541495 GCA_028565275.1 Leiocassis micropogon
GAAAGTAAAAACAGTTGAAAGTCAGAGGACGTTTCTTTTTTTGCTGAGTATATATATATATATATATATATATAAAAAACATGGCCAAAATTTTTACACATCTAACACACTTTTTACACATCTAATTTTTCCCAGATTAAGTTTCAAGTTTTCAAGTCATATGTACAGTAAAAGAACATGTTTTTTCTTTGCTGTCTCCAATGAATGCCATGAAAAGTAAATATAGGTATAGAAAAGAATAGATATAGAATATTAGAATAGAATAGAAAAAAAAACACTAGGATGGTTAATCTGATGCAAAAATTTCCAATCTTCTTTAAAGGGTTACACTAGATTTTAAAGCAGTGCTGAGGGAATTTGACCATTCATTACTGAAGTCAAGCACTGATGTACGTTTAGGAAGAATGTGGCATGTTCAGGATCATTCTCAAGGTGTTCAGTGGGGTTGAGGTCAGGGCTCTGTGCCGGACACTTAAGTTCTTTCACTTCAATTTTGCCAAAACATGTCTTTATGGACTTTGCTTCGTGCAAAGTGTCTTGCTGGAACATGTTTGTTTCTCTTAGAGTAAAATCCCCAGCGCAGATTTAACACTTTCAGAGTTTATTTGTGTTAAACTGGACTCATATAAACACTGCTGGGAGTTAATTCAACACTGGGGAATTTGCTATGCAGTTCCAGTAAAGGAAATCGTAAGACTGTTGGTTTGTGGGAAAAGACCAAATATGTCTATATATTGTATGTTTATGAAATAATTTCCTTTAAGTATCTCTCAAATAATATGTGATAATATGTGAAAAAAATTTGATTAACAAAATCATGGACAGGAGCAGTTGTAGTTAACTGGATTTATGCAACAATTCTAAAGGGCATATTATACATACATGCAGAGTACTTTTTATTTGTATTTTAAGCTTTAGACTTTATAGTAAAATACTAAGATTGATTTGAAGCAAATATTCCCTTGGTGAAATAACATGAATCGACTGTATATGCTTTTTTTTTTAAAAAGCAAAGACAATTGGCATACAATGGGTTACATATTTATGTAATATTTTGAGATGGTGTACTTAACTGTCAGGGAAATGCTGACTTGGCTTGAGACTTGACTTCCCAGCACACACCACAACCTTAAAACACGGTCACCGCAAACCTTAAAACAACTGCGAACACTTACTGTACAAACTCTTTCGCATTCAGTGTAACCTGACCCTTGATCACATACCTGCACACAATCACCTGCATATTTGTGAACTGCAAGGACTTTCCATAGACATATTGCAAAGTAGAGTAAATACTCAGTGTTATATTACCTGACTTTACCAAGCCTTTGTATTTTGTTTGCCTAAATGATCTTGACCTCATTGTCTCACTTTGTTTACGAACCTTGGTTATCCTACTTGTGATCGACTGAACTTTTTTGGCTGTTTCAAACCATGCTTTTGGAACTGTGTATTGGATTTGAATGTCTTTTTTAATTAAAATATGTTTATTTGCAGCTTCTTTAATTTCCAGCCTTCTGTTCATGACATGAACAAAATCTATTTCTCGTCTCATATACTCTTTGTCTATTTATTTTGCTGATGATTAGGAAAGAACTACAGTAAAAATCAGGCACATTAAAAAAGTATATAAAAAAGTAGTATATTCTCTGCAAACATTTGCAGTCCACTCAGCCTTATATATTTAATTTTAAAACAGTAAAAACAAAATGTGTCACTTTTTGTCAAGATATGGTTTAACAAAAAAAAATAAAATTATATTTATTAGTGACCTTGGTTTAAGAGATTATGAGGACGGTTACCCTTGGCAAAGCAATTATTAACAAAATCATCATCAGAAGCATCATCTGAATTTCAAATTTCAGTTTAATTGTGCATTCAGAAGTGTTTTCCTCACAAATGTTGTCTCTTGCAAAGGAAGTGCAAAGCTACCTAACAATTGATAAACTATACATTTTTAATTTTGGTGACTAATGCAAATCTTTTGCATCAAACAAAGTGCGAGAGCATGCAGTATTGGTAAATTGGTAAAAAAAAAAAAAAAACTGTGAAAAATAAAAAAAGAAAGAAAGAAAAAAACATAAAAACAAGTTTCCACTCTTAACGAACTAAACTGTGTGCTAAAATAATGTCACACAAACACATGATTTGCTGAGGCATGAAACGCACATAAATGGAATAAAATGGCTACGGGGGCTTTGGTAGCTTCAACGCCACTTCGGGCTCTCAAGTAATTCTGACAACATCGACACACCTCATGTAGAACATAAAAGTCTGATTTATGTAACAACCACAAACAGTAAACAGATTAAAGAGAAAACATCAGAAGAAGTGTTACTCTGACTGATTACATTTAGCTCCTCATGGGAGATGTTTCTTTTAGAATAACTCCGCCTCCATCATCAGGGCTTGATGGGTCTCTAAATGGTTTGATAGGGATGAAAAAAATGTAAATCCTACATCAGCATGATTAAAGGGAATGTTCGTTTCCAAAGTGTTAGCTGGCACTTTCTAAGCGAACAAAACACTAACTAAGGGAATGTCTTGTAAAATGATGCCAAAAGTGCATAGCTAGCCAAAGTGCATGGTTTACAATGACCCGGCATACAGTATTATAAAGACTACTTTTTGCTGTTTTTTCGTTTTTTTAATTTGTCACCTGTCTACCATATAATTTGTCAACAATGTAAACTGCAATATTAAAAAAAAAATGGTTTCACATAAATTCATAGACACACAAAAAGAAAACTTTCACAAGCTTGTAATAAACTACCAGTTCATATAAACACATGGTGAATGAACGCATGCATTTTCAACCCTATGAGAAGAAAAATGCTTTGTGTATACCTATATGAAAAATACATTCTGGTAACACTCAATTTCCTATAAGAGTTGGCCTAATTTACATTAGGTAGCATTCAGGAATGAGATTGCTTGGTTAAACAACACAAAGGATACCACTTCAGTGACTGTTAGTTCATGTTAAGTGCACAAGTAAAAATTTCATTAGTTAATGTTGAACATAGCCCATAATAAACAAGGTAAGTTTTTAATTAATTATGTATTAACAGCAACTAGGAATTAAAAACTGATCATGTCTTAGTAATGTATTACTACTACCTATTAACCAATAGTAAACAGCAAGGAGGGTGTTTTCATTGTATATAATTTACCTGCAGTAATGTGCAAAAAATTATGATGGAGTAAAGCATGAGTACAACTGCTTATTAGGCTTTATTCATTTAATAAATGCATTAGGTAATGGTAATTGGTCAACCCTAAACATGTACCCACCATTACTGAAGTGGTATTGTATCTGTTGTAAAAGTTAGCCAATGCATTACTTAATATTGCCTATCATTAAATTAAGTTTCCGAAATTTGGGGTTATTTTCCCTCAGATTTGGGTTTATGGGCATGTCACTTATGTTATGTAGAACATTTAGGAATGTGAACTTAATATGCCACTAATCTCTCTTATCTTGCCTCATCAGTCTTTCATCAATACGCCTCATTATTTATAAGATTAATTATTTGCATACTGTATGAAAACATGTTAACAAAGCTGGCAGTAGTATACTGTATTTACTTATTGTATAGGCATCATACTGAATTACGTTATTGAAGCGTAGCAATATTTCAAGCATTTGAAATTCATGCCTCCTCACCAGCTGCTAAACCAACTGTTATTCTGCACTTAACATTTCCATCTTTCAAACTTTTCTAAATCACCCACAACATTTCAACAAACTGCTTTTATACTTCTTAGAATTTACAGAGACTGGTAAGTTCTTTGAAGGATACTTTTAAAAATCAACTCTATACAAAATGATTCAATACCTGCTGTATTTGCACTGACTTTTGAAACTCAAGAACTAAAATTACCATAAATTTACCATCTCAAGGTGTTACTGTATGTGCTTCTATATGTGGACTGTCCCAGAGATCTTCTGTTCTGTGGCCCAGACATAGAGCAACCAAGACTGGCCTCAGTCATAGATCTAGGTGGCTGAGACTGTCTCAAATGTGAGCCATATGGTACAGGAGAAGCAGGGGCAGATGCTGTGCTTTTGGTTGGGGAAAGGAAAGAGAAAGATGACTGACTCATTCTCCATCCCTGGCTCTTTGGTGGAGGTTCATATGCCACCTTGGCCTTCCACTCGGCTGGAGGTTCAGGTAGCATTTTGCGATCGGCTGCTGAGCGCAGATTCGAAGCAATGGAGTGGTGCATGTCCTGGTGGGCAAAGGCTTCATCAACTAGGCCCAATGGGTGGCGTGACGCTGCCTCCCATGGGGTGGGAGGCTTGCGTCCCTTCTCCTGCCAGAATACCTGTCTCTCTGTTGAGCGAGAAGTGTAGGTTGCGTGAGATGATGGCGTGGGTGATGGGGAAACAGATGCAGACCTGGAACCAAGGCCCAATGGTGACAGTCTAACTGGTGGTGATAGTGATGAGCTTCGTCCAAGTGCCTGGAAAAAATATTATACCATTATTGAAAAAGGTAATAACATTATTGGGACGTACATATTAGTACATTATTGATAAACAGTGGGAACAGGACAGTAGGGCAATTTAGTCTTGCTCTAGACTTTAGTCTTTAGACTTTCGTCTTTTAGAATTTGCAGAATTCTGAAGGTTTTTTTTTTTTTGCCTCAAGAATAAAACTCTTAAGAGAAGCACACAGCCAAGATTTGTGGCCCAAAGTAGAGTGTAGGAGTTTCATCTAGTGGCTGTTGAAATATCAGCACACCACTTCACATGCCAACCTTGATCTGGGTGAATCAGCTACTGAAGACAGACAAATGCCTGAAGGAATGGAATAAACAAACAAACAATTGAACCAAGGAATAAATGAATGGTTTGATGAATGAATAAATATATGAACAAATTATCGTTTATAAGTTATCCACCTTTAGCCTGTTTACTGGAAGCTGTGTTATTGTAGATGTGGTAAGTGTACCAGTGCTCAATAGTACAATGGCGATTAGCAAACTGCAAACGCAGAACCTTAAACTCAAGGCAGAGAGGGACTCTGCTACCACCTGCTGTCTACAAAGTGAAAAATTGTGCTGCATTTGGTTACCAGCTTCACCATGAGTGCAACTGGTGCTGCGTCATCATATTATTTGAGTTGCAGGATTTCCGTGAGCATGAGTAAATGACACACAAGTTTAGTATAATTCTCATATCTTTAAGTTGCAGTATTAATTATCAGTTTATTTTAATGGTAAAATGAAATTAAGGTTTTATTTTATTTTTTTTTATTTTATATTCTTGGATTTTAATTTGTACATATTAATTATTAGCCAGCCAATATTAATTTTATACTAGATATACTAGTCTTAGTAAAATTGTGTGACATGGTCCCCACCAAAGTAATGTACAATTATTGTGACTACTTCTTCTTCATGTATTATATTCTTCCGAAAATAGCCAGCACTTGGCCTAGCAATGAGTCTTGAGTCATATTACTTTCTTATTTCAGCAATGATAAGCCTTTGCACTACTCCAATGCTTGATGCCATGCATGTCCACATTTAAGGCATCTTAAAAAATAACTTACCATCTAAGCTTATTATTAGTTGCTGGATTATGGATTGAATGGTTATTATTACTTACTGTACCTCAGGTGAATACCATGATTTGGGCAGTCTTTTTAGTTCATTTCAAAAACACTTTTGCAAGGCCGATTGACTATTTAGTGCCAGCGAAAAGTGTGACAGAATTATTTTCTAGTGACAGTTGTTCTCTTAATGGAAAAATATTGATCAAAGAATTGAAAATGAAAATGACAAAGTGAGAACCAATGCAAAGCGTGGAGAAATGAAAAAGTGCATGCAATGTGAACCAAAGAAAGCTGAAACAGAATGACACGGGGTCATTTTAATAGCACTGTGGCAAGTCTTACAGAAAGTTCAGTGTGAGGAAAACCCAAAAACAAGAAGAAAACATTGGGAAAATGCAGCAAAAAAGCAACCAAATTACAAAACTATTAAAGTTAATGATTTCCAATGGGTTTTTACATTTAGAAAAACCTTGCTAGTTGTTCATGTTAACTGTTTAATTCTATCTAATTTGTTACAAGGAAAAAGAAATACAGAAAGAAAGAGCGAAGCAGAAAAAGCACCCAGTTGTTACGCCTTATAAATAAACATCATAAATTTAAAAGCTGGAAAAATAAACCCTTACTTTTTAGTCAAACTGCATACACCACACAATATCTACAAAATCTTAAATATAGTGAAATAAAGCACTGCTCCAACCTTAATTTTTAACCATATAATTTGATAGGTTACACTGCATGTCATATATATTCCTGCATACCTAAATGCCTAAATATATCTTTAAAAAGGACAACCTTATTTAAGTTAAATAAATGAGTGCCCCTGACTGATTAATATGGCCAAGACTGCACTGAAATATCTATAAAGAGTAACTTTTTCATTTGTTGTAATCCATTCATACTTTCTTATAAAACTTTCTATCCACATAAACCACTGACATACTATAAATATCAATCCATACCTTACAAACAGGGGTTGTTGTCTTTCCTATAGATTTCAAGAGCTTTTTGTACTAGCCTATTTGCCTGACTGAACAATCTTCATCGTTATACATTTTCCTTCATTACATATGCATATTCTTCAGTCACCATCAGATGAAAATTCCAAATCATTTACTTGCTCAAGTTACAAACATTTAACTGAAAAATCTATCCAAAAATAATACTTGTGAAATATTATATTGAGCAGTATAACAAAGTATGTAAAAGTACTTTCTGGTAGATGTATGTATTAAACTTTAAAGACTTTCATGGCTGTTATCAAGGTTATAAGGTTAGGTTTTTATATACATCTACGATTCCATAATTTCACAAGACCAATTTAGTGAAATAGACTATTTATCAACACTTTCAGCTGCACTAGGTTTCCACACCTGTGCATCACTTTTCTTGGCTGAGAACTTTGGTTTTGGAGCAGCAAGAACGCTACTTCCAGTAGCTGAATCTGCTCTTTCTGTTACTGGACAAGGTGGCACTACATAAGACGATGGAGTTGGTTGGTAGCATGGTGCTTGGGAAGATGGATATGGACCAGCTTGATATGAAGGGGGCTGCTGGTAGGGAATATTTGGTGGATGCTGGTAAGTGTTGGAAGGAGGTTGTTGGTAAGCATGTGGTTGATTATATATTTGCTGATAGGGGTCTTGTTGATAAGCATTCTGTGTGGGCTGATAGCTGTTGGGATTGTGGTGATATGGGCCATCATGCATAGCAGGAGAGGAAACAGGTATAGCATATGGCTGCTGTGGTGGCTGTGGTTGTTGTGGTATAAAAGCATAGGGATCAGGAACTTGAGGCTGAACTTGGGATTCGGTTTGAGCCTGGATCTCAGCTGCTTTTTGAGCAGCAAGCTTTTGAGCTGCTTCTTTTTCTGCAGCAAGTTTTTCTGCTGCTGGCCCATAGGTGAAAAGGGAGGAATTTAGTTGGTAAGGTTGATGCTTCATGACATCCAAAACATTAAGTGGTTTGGATGCAGGTTTCCCTTTCTCTGTAGCTTTATTTTTGCTCTTTGCGTTAGAGCTGGAAGAAGGAGGCTGCTTGACAGCGCTTAGTGGATACGAGGGTGACTGTAGTGGATTATATGCCAAAGGTGGAGGAGCACGACAGTTAGGAGAATATTTCCATGAGGCTGGTAAAGAAGGAGAAGGTGACAAAGATCTTGCCTTGTTAGCTTGCACTGTAGAAGAATCCACCACATACTTTTCCATTCTGGATTGCCTCTTGGCAAAAAGTTCAGCACCTTTCCCTCGCAAGGCTGGCATCTCAAAAGCTGAACCCATTCCAGGCATTTTACCTGCTGGCATGTGTGGAGGTACCTTTGTTCTAGGTGTATTTAAGTTCAGTTGATGTGGAGGAGGAGTTTGAGTGGTCTGAGGTGGACTCCAAGCTTTGAATGGCTGAGACAGCTTATGACTTTCAGTAGAACCCACGAGTGGACTTTGCTGGGGTTGTGGTGTCCATGTACTTAAAACTGTTTGAGACTGAGACTGTGGTGGTGTCTGTTGTGGAGATGGATGAGACCATGTAGGTTGTGTGTGAACTGGAGATTGTGTCTGATTCCAAGATGGCTGTATTTTGTTCTGCTCTGTTGCCCATGAATTCATTGTTTGCTCTGGATGTGCCCATGTTGGTTGTGGTTGGGGCTGTGGTGGTAGTGAAGTCCAAGGGTTCTGTGGCTGCTGCATTTGTGCTGGAGTCTGAGAAGATGGTTGAGCCTGATGAGTCCATGAAGGCTGTGTTTGAACTACACTCTGAGATTGATTCCATGTATTTAAAGGTGGTTGTGGCAGAGTTTGCTGTTGGTTTTGCGAGACCCAAGCTGGTTGTGGTTGTGGTTGGCTCGGAGGTTGAATCCAAGGTGACTGAGGATGCTGTTGAGAGCCTGTCCAAGGTGGTATTGGTTGAGATTCCTGTTGTTGTTGGGCCCAGGATGGCTGGACTTGGGGCTGATCTTGATCTTGGGACCAACTCACAGACAGCTGTCCTGGAACTTGACTTTGGGCCCATGGAGGTTGGTGTGGTGATTGAGTTGGAGCTGTTACCCATGTATTTATTTGAGACTGAGACTGGGGTTGATGTTGGAGTTGACTTTGTGTCAACCAAGAAGGCTGGACCTGTGACTGTGTTTGAACAGATGATGATGGTTGCACTTCTGATAGGACTTGAGATTGTGTCACCCAAGCTGGCTGCATCTGTGACTGATTCTGGTCAAGGACTTGTGACGGAACCTCAGCTGGGCCCCAATTAGTTACTGGTGGCTGATCAGGAGCCTGAGTTGAATGTGGAGCCCAAGAGCTAACAACTGGTTCTGGTTTTGCATGTAACTGTGGCTGGGATTGATTCTCATGCCAAGAATCTATTTGCTGACCTGATTGTATTTGTGTCTCAGATAGACCCCATGTTTTGACTGCTTCAGCTTGAACCTGTGAGTTGAGTTTGATAGAAGCTTCTTGTTGATCAGAAGCAGGTGCTCTAGGGGGCTCTTCCTCTAATATGGCTGAAGACTCCATTGCAGGGACGGGATCCCTTGCAGTTACAGGAGTGTTATTTTCAGCATCTTGATGAAATTGCTGATTTGCAGTTTCTGGTTGTGGTGACCATGGAGGAGTGCCTGGGTGCATGTGAGGTTTGGGAGCAACTGGTGGTGGGGTTTTGTTCTTTAATTTAATAGATTGTAAAAAGTTACAGGCTTCTGCACCCAGGCTTAGATGATCCTCCTCTGTGCCAGAATCAAAGCCTGTCTTCCTTTCATTCCTGTTGAGAAGATTCAGCAACTCTGGATTTGGAGCAACTTTTTGAGGCTCTTTAAAAGTGAACATGGGTTTAGCTTTGTTCTTTCTTCTAGTATCTTGTAAGATCCCTGTTTTGATTGCAGGTACAGAAATTCGCTCATCTCTGGAAGCAATTTGTTCCACCTGTCCTTGAGAATAATAAGACTGCTCTTGGTTTGCAGAAGGGGAAAATGAGGCTACTTCTCTATTCTGAACTGAAAATGGTTTGGCACTTCTATTAATGACTGATGATTGCACTACATTTGTTTGGTGACTAGACACACCATTTTGAAAGTATTGTTGCACCTGCTGTTGTTGTTGGTACTGTTGAGACTGATATTGTTGCCCCTGCACACATTCTTGCTGTTGCTGATAATGCTGTTGCTGCTGATGGTACTGCATCTGCTGTTGATATACTTGATATTGATGCTGCTGTTGCTGTTGATGCTGCTGCTCTTGGTATTGCTGGTACAGGTGTTGTTGTTGATGTTGTTGTTGTTGTTGATTGTGCACATTTACATCCATGAAATTCTGGCTGTCATTAGTCTGAATGCAGGATGGCGGATTCACCTCTTGGTAATTTTTCTCAGCTTGCAGTATACCCTCAACAGGAATCCCTTTACTTCTCATCTCTTCATGTTCAGCTGATATTTCATCAATACGTTGCCTGCGCTGTGCAAACATCAGGGCCCCTTTGCCCTTAGTTTCAGGGAGTGCATTCATATCCTCTTTGTTGTGAAGCTTGCGCTCTATCTCAAGCAGTCCAGTATCCAAATCAAAAGTTACAATGTTTTTGTGGCCTGAGGAATTTGTGAAAAAATCTTCATCAATTTCAGTTTCGCTGGTGGCTAGAACTGTGAATTCAACAGCATGTGTTTCCTGGTCAAGGTTTTCATCATCTTCGTCATCAAATTCTGGTTCACTCTCTCCAGTTCCGTAGCTTACAAGTGTGTACTGCTTGGCCCTTTGTCTATGCTTCTTGAACATTAACAACCCCTTATTATTAGGGTTGGTTGCAGCAGCAGTCAGCAGGAGAGCAATACGCTTGCATTTAGACTTGGCCTCCTTCACTTGCTTCTCAGACAGGCTTTCACTTCGTCTGAGCCCTTGGAAGAAGAGAGGACAAAAGGTGATTAAGGAGGATAGCAAGGACAGTATTCAAGTGATGTGCCAAATTATAAGGTTTTCTGAGCCACTGCACTAATGGCATAGACTGAATAAAAGAGATCAGTCAATAAATAATTCAATTTCAGAATACACAACTAAGTAATTAGAGTATTAACAAATGAAATGAAACATACAGGGAAGAGGCAAATGAAAAGTTTTTCTGACTAACCATCTTTATCCTTTCATGAAACATTTATATCTAGATGGGTGTGGTCACTTCCAGGAAAAGAATACGCTCATATTCACAGGCCATGTGGCTCACTGAATGGTAAGTATTAAAATGATTTTGACCAGATCTTAACTTAACTGAACATCTAGGGAGAAACGTTTGGACATTAGACAGTGCTCTCCAACATTGTCATCAACATCTGCTGAAGGAGTATTTTTAGAAGAATAATATTTATTTTTCCAGAAGAATGTAGAGATTTTTATAATCTATGCGCCAATGGGCACTGAAACTGCTCTGGAACTACCTTACCTTTAACTAAACTTTCTCAATGTATGCATTTTTATATTATATATATTGTTCTTCTTTAAATTCTTATCTTCATAAATTTCACAATGAAATTAATTATTTAAATGTGCTTGAAACATTTATATAATTATATAAACAATTATATAAATTTGCATCATTAGTAGAAGTAATTGAAAAATGTGAGAGAAAACCTATGAGCTACTCTTGTTGGAGTATTTATCCTTCCAATGGAGTATCTTTCCAATGGAGTCCAAAAAAACTCATCTCTAGTGGTACCTGTGGTATTTAAACCTTTTACAAATGTGGTGGTAATATAACACTCTCTTTAGTCCTCAAACATTTCCATATTTTAAAGTCAGTTTTGAAGATGTTTGGTTAAAGTCTAACATTCTTATGTGTGAACTGTCAGCCGCATGGTGGGGATGGCTGTAGATGAGAACTGAACTGTTCCCTTTTCAGTGCTGCTAAGATGACCGGCTTTAAAGGATCAGGTAACTAGCTGGTGTCCCACATGCTGGTGTCTGTCAAAGAGCTCTCCAACAGGCAGCCTTAGCATACCCGTATTTTATTATTATCCTCACCACGTCACCTTCTTGGTCTCCTCCCTATCCTAGCTGTGCATGAAGACAGTACAGTTTAGCACAGTTATTCATTCCAATTTACTTTCGTTGTGAATATAAAAAATATAAAAAATTTTTAATTGATACAAAGAAACCCATTTGGACATAGAATATGTAATTAAACTCATTATAGGTAATTAAATAGATATTTATAATTACATATAATTTCCATTAACCTATGTCCTATTAACCCGAAATAGGGCATGCATGGTTCCATGGTTCCAGGATGTCATCATTTGAGACAAATTTGGGTATAGCCTAATGGTAAGTGCACAAAACCATATTAGTCTTTTACAATTTTCCACTGTTCTTGATAATAACACCAAGCATTTTTAGTAATAGTACAAATTTGCATCCATAACACAGTGTTCATACTGTATGTACTACCTCATTAAAATGTATATAGCAACTCTATTAAAAGCTTTTGTCGAACTGATATATCTGAAAATCCAGGATAATAAATAACAAAAAAGGTAAGGTTAATAAAAGACTTACTGGCATGCCTTGCCCGGTGCTTGTTGGGCTTGTTGAGCTCCTTCTCTGACTCAGAGTCCTCCTGTTCTGATGGAATTCCAAAGGAGACCGTGAAGGAGGTGGGATCTTCGCCGGTTTGCCCTCCTTCTCCCTCATCATAATAGTGTTGTTCATTAGCTGTTGCTTCTGTCCCACCAGCCCCCACTCTTTCTGTTCCAGAGTCCCTCCCAGACGGCTGTATGATGACTTCCACCTGTCCCAGTAAAGCAGAGGGAGAACTGACAAGCACACCCCGCTGACCCAGAGGTTCTCTTTCATGCAATGGTATATAGAAAGTAGAGACTGGTGCACTGGTTTTAACATTGTCATTTTCCGTGTTTATTTGATGGCACAGATCTCCTTTAACTCCAAGAGCACTTCCTAATGAGGTACAGCCGGTGTCTTCCAGGGTGGTCTGCGAGAGTAACAACTGCAGTTCCACTACACCTCCTGGTGTGATTTCTAACCTGGGTGCTCCATCACTAGAGTCATATTTGTTCGGTCCAGCTCTGTCCTTGGGGGCTGGAATGCAAAATTGGGTTCGGACCATGGTTTTTCCTGCAGGGCACTCTGTATCATTGTTTGTCCCTCTGTAATGTGCCTCATCCGGGTTCTCAGATTTGTAGGGTTCCCTCAGTTCCCTCCAGGAAGCCTGGGGTGTGGTGTTAACTGAGTCAGACTTCTGTTGAAGGTATGAACGGCATCTGTAAGGAAAAAAATAAGGCAAAGGGGTAAAGCAAAAGGGGTGTACTGCTCACATTAATGTGTAGTGTTGTTACTGGTCATGTACTTGTACATGCACAGCTATTAATTATTACCCTACAAATTATGCAGTATTGTAAAAATTGTCAAATGAGAGGCAATTGCAGAAAGGTCATTGCGTTTAATGGCCCAGATTTTATCCAGTCAATGAATGCTCAAAGGTCACTCCTAAAACAAGGCGCATAAACCATTCGGCAGTTGTTGTCAGTTGAAATAAGTGTAACTTGATAAAGGATATCACAATCAGAAAGCACTGGTTACTCACCAACAAATCAAATGCTATCTGGGTAGATATTGTCAGGAGTCAGACACAAAGCAACTGTTTTGCCATTTGGTTGAGTCAAAGGTCATATCAGTCATTAGTTAGACAACAATTGCTCTTTCCATAACACATGCAATCAAAATGCAAAGTGTTTGTCAGACTATATACTTCCCAGGCATCTGAGGTGTAATAATAATCAATGGTCTCATTTTGTTTACCCTAGACCTACTGTATGTCTACATTTAAAGTTATTCAAAAATGTTTGTATTAGAATTTGGTGATCTTAAGGAACAGTATTGGTGGATGACTGGCTCAGTTTCACTAGACATGTTAAGTACCTTTTTACAAGCAGTTGTAGGCAGTCAGTGGCTTTCTCAATGAGAACAATAACCTCTGCCAGACTGAGGCTGGAGCAGGATACTCCATTAACAGACACAAGTTCATCATCCTCACACAGACCAGCTATGGATGCATGGCTGCCTTCTTCAACCTTTAAAAAGAGCACAAGAACACAGCCAATAGTAAGCCTATTTCAAAATTATTGTTGACATATTAATAGATATGTCATGTCAGTTAACATATTAATAAATGATGATGTAAAAAATTTTTTAGATAAAATAATAGACCTTATTATTTTAACCACTGTTGTATGTTATAATTGATACATTTTAAGCAAAAAGAACAATACTTGGGATTCTTAGCTTTTGTTGAGCATTTGTGTGTCAGCAAACAGACATGCTTCTAATTTACAATGTACAACAGCTGCATGTTACTTGACCAAACAATTGGACACAGAAGCCCGTCCATAAAAGAGGAGCAGCAGTGGCACTAAAGTGTAAAATTAACATTAACCTTTAAGATGACAGTACATGCTGCAAATCTGTCCTGATGTGCTGATTGTACAACACAATAAACCATTCTTCCAAGATGATCTTCACAGGTAACATCCTGCTACAATTTAATAAGAGTTTTTCTAAATAATCATAAGAATTTTGTAAAATTCGTTCTGCTTGAGTGATGTGATGCAGCTTCCACTACCTCCAATAACAACCAGCATTGCTTACTGGGATGTGCAAACTTTTAAATATAATTTTATACCCTATTCTTATGTTAGTAAATTATTTAAGTTCCTTAGAATACTACTTAGTCTGTATTTTACGTCTTTCCTTCAAACCAACAGTCACTACAATGAAATTTGAACTGTGTATTTTACTGTATATGTAGGAAATGGAATCTCATTTAATATTTCATAGCTAATATCTAATTAACATTCTAATTTACAAACCCAACTAGCACAAGGAGAACATATGAACTACATGCACACAGAGGCGGGAATCGAACCCGCCCGGGAATCGAACCCGGACCCTGGAGGTGCAAGGCGACTTAGAAATATTTCCAGAGAAATAATAATTTTTATATTAAAAATTCACTCTAAAGGAACATTTTACTCAGATAAATCTGATTTGTTTGTTTGTGTGGTTGAATATTTTTGCAAGACACTGTAAGTGTCTGACAGGCAAAATTCCATCTTGAAGCATTTTGGTGTTCCACCACTAGAGGGCAGCGCTCTGACAATTAAATCTATCCTATCTGACAGTACTAAACTTATCAAGTAAGGAACCAGTTTTTAACTGCTCCTGGAGTATTCGCTTTCCTTCACATTTTAATACTTTCCTTTCATCACATCATCCAACTAATAGCTGTCCCTGAATTGAAGTGGATGTGTAGAGCAGACACAACACTAACATGTGCAGGACAAGACAATGGAAATACAGGGTTGGGAGAATGTGACATACAGCAGGGAGATACAGTATACAGTGCACAGTGTCGAGAATTGTCTTGCAAACATCACCAGACCACAGAGGTTAGTTAAAAAAAACAAAACAAAGGCAACGAATATGTTTTAGTCCAAACATTCGGAAAAGTATGATGCTTGTGCATACATAATAAAAAACTTACTACTGGTGGAACTTTTAAACCTTTTTTTCATAAACACTTATAATTTTTCATATAATTTGTTCATCGTGACATTAATAATTGTAATAATAATTATAAATTCACAAAAAAAACTCCAGGGCCACAATTATTCACTGTAAAGTATGGCATATTTCCAATGACTTTATATGGGCACTTTATGAGCACCACCGAAAGAGTATACTGTTTTAGATAATGATAAAACAAGGACGATGTGGGCTTTGTTTTAACAACAGTAACAGCAGTGGTAAATGGAACAGTGTACATTACCCATATATGGATTGCTCATAAATGCAGTGTGTGTGTGTGTGTGTGTGTGTGTATGTGTGTGTGTGTGTGTGTATGGAGTGATTGCTCAAACAGAAAAGGTGGATGGCTGAACTGCCAGAATCAGCAATCACTCCAAAAAAGGATGGGAAAATAGCCACACACTTAAATATTTCTTCAGTGTGACAGAGGAAGGTGAACTGAAGAAAGCCAAAGCCCTGTGGTGATGTTATACAAACATAAACCTGTACACTAAGAAAGAAAGCCATAGCTGGTTTTCTGATCGCCTGTGACAGTATGAGACAACTTCATCAATTTATTTGATTCAAACAATAGCAAGAATCCCAGTTCATCCATTACATGCACACTATATATAGCATTGAAAGTCTTAAAACTCTTAAAATCACTTTTAACAGATAAATAACATCAATGATAACCCATGCCTGCTGAGACCCAGTGTATCATAGCTGCCAGGTAAAGAGCCCAAGAATGTTAACCAAGACTCCAAACTCCCCATATCCCAATCAAATACAGCACTATGGGACGCACAGGATGAACAAGCCCGATCCCACAAGCCCCAACAGCCCCCCCACACACACACATCCCAGAGAACTGAAAGGCTCCGCAACACGCCAAGGGCCCAGAGCTGCCCAGACGGAACAAGGGGAACCTAAATCCTAGGTGCTTTTAATGTCAGTGGTTTTAACGTAATGGCTGATTGGTGCATATAAAAATCACATTTGCAGCTGTTTCTTTTGGCCAGTTTTGGGCTGTGTATGTTAGCAATTCTCTGAGTAACAACTTCCAGGCCCTGGGCAGATTAAATTATCCATTCTATTCTCAGGCAAATAGTGTTCCCAGTTATCCCTCCCACCCTTTAATGCACTGCCTAAACATGGTTATTCCATAGGGGGTAAATAAAACAGGATATCTGTAGTAGCTTAAGCCTGATTTTGGTTTGACAACTGTGTGTTTGTGCAAGTCCGTGTCATTGTGTATGTGTGTATTTGTACATGTGTTTGCCTTAAGGCACACAATTATGTAATCAGTTTTTGCTGTATTTCACTTTTTCGAGAATCCAGCTATGAGCTAAGTCACTGAATATAAATAACTGTTGATCCTGTACATGGATAGTACCATTTATAATATTCATAATATTTTTACTTATAAGCACTGTGTTCACACCAACAGATGACAGCACAAGGCTGCACGAGCTGTCACAGGGAGCACACAGTGTGACAAAAGATCTGTGCTCTTCAAGTGCGGAAGAAAGTCACTGGAAGGCGATGAGAGATCAGGAAGAACTTCAATAAGCTCAACCGCTGAAAATGTCAAAGCCATTCGGCAAGTTGTGCATGATGATCGGTGGAGAACAATCCACAACATTGCTGCTACTGTCAGAATGTCAAAGTCTGCCAAGAACATGCCGTAGATGACTCGTTTTTCATGTCAAGGATTATTACTGGTTATGAAACTTGGGTGTAGGGATACGACCCTGAGATGAAGCAACAGTCTTCACAGTGGAAGAGCCCATCATCCCCACGACCGATAAAGGCGAGGCAGGTTTGCAGTTTGTGCATGCACATTGTCTTTTTTTGACATTCGCGGCATTTTGCATCGGGAAATTTGTCCCAGAACAAATTCTACTGAAAGGTTTTAAGGCTTCTGAGGGGGGACACACTTTGACCAGATCTACTTTTTGATATCCCCTTCGTATTACTGAACCTAGTGGTCAAAATGGGAACTACAAATGCTAAAAAAAAAAAAAAGGCCACTTGGACAGGGATCACACTTCCTCACGTGGCTTATAAATTTTGGCTGGAGGAGGAATAGCAGGCAGGACGGATTAATTACAGTTTAATGACAGGTCTTCTAAGGTTGCAAATCTTTCATCAAATTGGATAAGCTGTTGCAACCACCATAAGCTATGAAAATCAATAAAATCAAAATGTGTTTATTTTATTCAGTGTGTGAATGTTTGGGGTGTAGATTCCAGTGTGGTCTTTGAATTATGAATTTAGCTGAAATGCCCCAAAATCATTTAGCAGGGTTATTTTTTTTTTCTTCCATATATGCATTATGCACCATCACTAAAAAACACTTGCTTTATTGATCAAAGTTGAACAAAGGTATGGTCAAACCAACAAAATGCTGTTAAACTGTATGCCATGTGACAGTATGTTGTTTGTAAACGGCCTATTATAAGGTTCCTAAAAATTCACTAGATAGTATCATGTGTACCATGCACAATAATCCTCCAAATCACCAGAGGACAATCTCCTTCATAATTTAAAGGTCTACCTTAGTTGTTAAACTAATTCGATGTAAACACATGTTATGTGTTTTACTTTATTAGTCCTATTTTCACACTTAATTTTATTTGACGATTTGTTATTATCAGTGTATTATCAGCCCCACCAAAATCTATAGTCACAAGCTGCAGCTGTTATTCATATCTGATGATTGGGATCAAGATCCAATACTGAACTCATTCTAGAAAAAACACAATTAAATATGTTTTAAAGCTTTATCCATCATAAGGAAATGTGGATGAAGCAGATAACTTTGTTCCTAGTGTCCAGTGAGGCATAAGACTCTGTTCAGCCAGCGGTTCAGCGGTTGGAGAAATCGATTTGAATAAAATTGTCAAATCTGTAACAGATGAACCAACTACAGTATGCATGCCATATATGTACAATAAGGAAAACTGTCTGGATCATGATATATGTCAAAGGTATGACATCATCATTAGAGGAATGCACAGTTAATTTGATGTTAGGTTATATGAGAGCTCTGTCTGCTTCTCCAGGTGCAGGTTTTTCTTTCAAAGGCTACATTTCTGTTGTGCAACTCAAAGAAAGAATGTTAGAAGTTATGACTTCACCACTTTTGCGACGGAGCCAGAATTCCCCCAAAAGACTGATGACAAAGGAAGAAAACAGGAAGGTTTTATATGGAAGAAAATCTTCCTTATAAGGAAAACTGTCTTCTACATGCACCCAGACACACACACACAAACACACTCTGTTGGACACAAGCACATATGCACAGAAGCACGTAAACCTGAAACTGCATGGAACTCATTCATGATCAGAGAACATCTGAACTGTTGAACATTTCTCATGTTCTTGCGATTTTCTGATATGTTTGCCTCTCAGCTCTTCAGAAAATTCTCAATCAGGTAAAGCTGCCTTCCAGATGACGCACTGGATGAACAGAATAACTCCACAAAACCATGTGAGGCATCGTCCTATTATCTTGAGCCAGTTTGCAAGACTACAGGCAAATATTTACCCACTCAGCTAAAACATCTGATCTCATCCGTGCCTTGAGGAAGAGTGAAGTCAGACTTCCCAGTTTTGACTTTTTTATATAGAAATCTCTAACAATTCAAACAAATACACTTTCTGTCGAGCAGATGAATACTGCATATAACACAATTAATTTTACGCACTATTTAACTTTATGAATACCTTCCTTGGCTTATACAGTAGAATGATTCCCATTTGGCCGACCTGTAGTTGGTTAGCCATTACAGTTTGAGCTGAGTCCAACCGGCCACATCATTACTGCAGTGTTCTCATCTCACGTATGTTTAAGTCACACTCCAATACAGCAGAATGTTTAAATGAACGGTTTGCTTGTTAAAATGTATACAGTCAATCACAAACATGACTCTTATGGTCCAGATGACTTTCGGAACACCCTCGAATATTCATTATGAATATAGATCAAATACCCAAATGCGATACTGTCTTGCACTGTTTCCTGACGACAGCTTTGATTTGTGTTTTGGCATGTATCCAAGTCGGTGGAATGTACATCTCTGAAAAGTAAAATTCTTTTGACAACTAAAGGCAGCTGGGCACAATCATTATGCACAATTACACTCTCAGAGCACTATCAACGATGTGGAACCATGTAAGTTGTAAAAGTATCAAGTTTAGCAAGAACTTACAAGCAAAAACCCTAGTTTCTTAGGCTGAACCTTCAGGAGACTGAAAAGGCATCAGGAGTTCTTCTTGAAAGACCTCATTGCAAAAAATAAATTGTGGAAAATGTGGAAAACTCAGTCTGACGAACCTTGCATAGTGCCAAATGTATTGAAGTCATTCAAGTCAATTGGATGGATATTGGGGGCATTCAAGTCAAACCAGGACTTGTAATGAAATTTCTCATTAATGAAGGTGTAAAACTAATTGACATTTAAAAAAGACCTCAAGTACTGTATGTGAGACTCTGAATTTGAATGGTGCAAGCGTTGTAAAAGCCATACGTACAGTATGTGAATGGCAATCCCGGATAACTTGTCACCAGTTTGCAGAAGAGACACGTCTGTTTGCATTTACAACACCACTTGCACATTACAGAAAAATCCCTCAAATAATCTCACTCCAAGTGATTTCCACATCTTTAGTTTAATGGAGTTGCTGGGAGGCCAGCATTGCTGATTCGAGGCAGGCAGTCTTATTATGGCGTACTAAGAAAACTTTCCACCTTAATGATATCCAAGCGCTAATAAAATCCCGGGGTAAGTGCATTAACATAGGAGGGGATTATATAGAGAATTTAAAAATAGGGTTTTATTCTCATAGCTGTGTTCTGTTATTCTGAGCAATTAAAAGTCCTGATTTAACTTGAACGACCATTATACATGACCAAACTGGTTGATCCAGAGTCTATTCTGGAAACAGTGGGTATGAGGTGAGAATGACAAATACATGGGACATCAGTCCATTGCAAGGCACTATCCAAAACTCCTGGGAGCCCGATAGCTACTGGGCCACTGTGCTGGAGGACATACTACTTATAATTAAAATGTGGTAATTGTGCATCCTGAATAGAATTACAAGCCCTGTGAAGCATGCTGTCCTCTACAACAAAGAAAAGTCTTCCCTTTCATTTTATCACTGATAAAAAAATAAATAAAAATGATGCTGAGGATAGATATGCAAATTGTGTTCCATCTACATTCTCAAAATAGCTTTTCAGGCATTGACATAATATTAAATGTTCTCATACTTGATAGGAAAACATGTCAGTAGATTCTACACAGAACCCTAACGTTTCTAAATGTTTAAAGAGTATACCACCCCAACTCAAGCGTTTCACAAGAGCATGACTGTTATGTAAGAAATTTTTGTAACATGCAGTCATAGATACAAAATTCGCTCTAAATTTTAGAATGTTTAATAATCATCCTGTTGTCCCTTTGCGAGAACTCTTAATAACAACTCTTAATTAAATGGTTCTTTGTGGTTTTGGTTGGATATTTCAGCGTGCTCTGCTCTGACAGGCTAACATTCTGCTGTAGCTTTGTACATATAAACATTAGACCTACTCAAATGGACAATCAACACTAGTTATACGTGGAATATCTTCTTGTACTGAATTTTGTTTCTATGACTTCATGTA
Source organism: Leiocassis micropogon (assembly GCA_028565275.1). Taxonomy (NCBI): domain Eukaryota; kingdom Metazoa; phylum Chordata; class Actinopteri; order Siluriformes; family Bagridae; genus Leiocassis; species Leiocassis micropogon. The sequence continues at coordinate 12,540,111 of JAOVVA010000044.1, forward strand.
AAAAAAAAAAAGACCTTTTACATAACAAATGTGCTCTTGTGTAAATACGAGTAACCCTTAATGTCTATAACAGGGACCCCAATACTAACAGTTTTTATTTGTTTAGATTTTAATCATATCCATCTGAGTGCTAAGTAGTAACATGCTACACTGACCCACTAGCAGCTGTTTATTACCTTATAAGGACTCCTGTTTGAGTGTGATGGAGGAGAGGGCTACTAGCAGTTTGCCATCACTACTTTTCTCCCACTTACTTACATGAGCTGATAACGTAGTATGAATCATTGTCATGGGTTATTTTAATAGCTTGAAAATGTAAATCCTCGTTTAATCCTTATTGTATAAAGGGATCACACATTGGACAGTTCATGCAGTTTCACATTTTGAGCTCACCATCAAATCGGAACAAACTGGTACTGTGTTGTGGTACTGCACTACTGAAAGCACGCCAAAGTCACTCTCATTGGAAAAAAAAATAAAAATCTTTACCCTAAACACACTAAAATTTCAACTTAAATATATAAAAATTGACTGTCGCAATCAAATAAATGTACTGACTACACAGCAGAAATTATGAGTGTATCATTTAATAAACCGAACGCCAATATATCCAGATTTCAGTTCTGTTTATTGTGTTAACGCATATCATGGTTGCAAACCTATACAAGCTGCTTATTTGTAAATAGGTGACTCTCACCTGGTGCACCTGAACGCCTCGGTGCGGCTCCGTGTCGCTCTGGCGCAGCTGGAAGCCCCAGGGCGCGCGCCCCCGCACCGTCACGCATGCGTAATCCTGCGCGCTCATCCCGCACTGCGCGTGGCTGTCTCCGCTCTGTGTTCGCGAGCGTATGTCTAAGGGTTTAGGTAGGTGAAGAAATCACGTCCAGCCCACTGCTCAGCGTCATTTCTCTGAGTCCTGCCCAAAGTCTCTTACATCTTTTCAAACTTGAACTTGAGAAGAACGTTAAAGCTCGCTGCCTCCGACACCGAACAGTTCTCCCCTAACCGACCTTAAACATTTCCAGACTGAGGTTATTACTTCCTCACGCACATCTTGTTAGTGTTAAGGAAACTCTTACGCTGCAGGTAACTTTATTAGCAAACATTTGGCCACAAACTCTACAAAACAAACAATAAAGTGATTATTGAAGCAAGCTGGTTTAACCGGGCAACAGGATTTTCTGATTAAAAGAAGTTTTTTAAAACGTCTTCAACAAAAAAAAAAATCAACAACTTTTTCAAATAATTGTCAATAAATAATCAAATCAAATACAGTACAGGCCAAAAGTTTGGACACACCTTCTCATGTATCTGTCAATGTGTTTTCTTTATTTTCATGACCATTTACATTGGTAGATTCTCACTGAAGGCATCAAAACTATGAA
>JAOVVA010000044.1:12541595-12551696 GCA_028565275.1 Leiocassis micropogon
ACCTCCACATCATTGCATTCAGTTTTTATTCACGATTTGTATAGTGTCCCAACTTTTTTGGAATCCGGTTTGTAAGTGGTATATATAATATAATATATAAGTGTCAGTGGCTGAGCGGTTAGCACTGTGTCCTCTCAATTTCTGGGTAGAGGATTCGATCGCATGTGTGGAATTTGCATGTTCTTCCCCTGCTTAATGGTTTTCCTCCATGTCCTCTGATTTCCTCCCACAGATTTGCAGATTAGGCTAATTGGTGTTCGCAAATTGCTCGTAGAAGTTAAATAAGAGTGTGGTGTGTGCATGTGTGTGCTCTGTGATAGATTGGAACTGTGTCCAGGGTATACACCGCCTTGTGCCCAAAGTTTCCTGGGATAGGCTCCAGGCTCCCTGCCACCCTGTAAAACAAGCTGTATTGAAGATGAATGAATAAACGATAACATAATATGACAATACAAAGTGTGCTAGTTATAAGTAAAATTACCACTTTTTATCAAAATGTAATTTTATTTGATCTACAAAATATCATTATGATTGCTGTTTCTTTGCAAACACACAATAAACCATCTCATCCACTCTGAACTTGATTATCTACAGATATGTAGATAGGTAGATATACAGTATAGATAGATAAATGGAACCTCTCACAAGCGCTCCAGTATTGCAATGGCTCTGATCCAATTGTCTAGCCATCAAATTGTGGCCCTTGTCAAAATCACTCAAATTCTTAAATTTGCAAATTTTTGCTAATTTATATAAACTATATAAATATATATACCTTATTTTTCAATGTTTTTTATTCTTATTATTTTCAACAATATTAATACTGACAACATTGAAATTACTGTTTGACAGAACAAATAACCCACAATATATTTTAGATTTTCAATTCTTTGAAGTAGCCACCTTTTGCTTTGATGACAGCTTTGCATACTCTTGGCATTCTCTCAGTCAGGCTCATAAGGTGGTGACCTGGTAAGTTTTCTAACGATCTTAAAGGAGTTCCAAGAGGTGTTGAGTACTTGTTGGCTGCTTTTCTTTTACCTCTCCTGTCCAACTCTTCCGAATCCATATCAGTTGGATTTAGATCCGGTGAATGTGAAGGCCAGGCTATCTGATCCATCACCCTCCTTCTTGGACAAATATCTCTTCCATAACCAAGAGGTGTGTTTGGGGTCATTAGCCTGTTGGAAAACAATGGTGGTTATTCTAGTTAAGTGTACCCTCAATTTGAAACAAGTCACCAACAGTGTCACTAGCACACTACACTATCACTCCTCTTCCTCCATGCTTTACAATGGGAACCACACATTCAAGAACCTTCTGAACCCTTCTTTGACTAGAACCAAAAATCTCAAATTTGGACTTGTCAGAAGAAAGGACAGTTTTCCACATATCTAATGTCTATTCTTTGTGTTTCTTGGCCCATGCAAGTGTCTCTTGTTGTTCTTCCACAGATGTTGAAATATGTCTGCTGCTTGAACTTTGAGAAGCATTTGTTTGGGCTCTACTCTGAGGTGCTGTAAATCGTCAGTTTCTTAAGCTGATCATTCTAATAAGTCCAGTGCAGTAGAGGTAGTTCTTGATCTACCTTTCCTGGGACGGTCCTCATGAGAGCCAGTTTTTTTTTCAAGCATGTATACATTTTTCGGCTGACTCTGTATGTCTATACAATATATACACTATATATAAAGCCACTGCTGCTCAGCTTCAAGACCTAGCGACTTTTCATAATTAATGGAATCATGAATTCTGCGCTCTACCAGAAAATCCTGAAGGAGAATGTCTGCCCATGAGTTTATGACCTCAAGCTTAAGCACACTTGGGTTATGCAGCAGGACAATTATATCCATTACACACCAGCAAGTCTGAATGGCTTAAAAAAAGGTGTTCTAGTCAAAGTCCAGACGTAAATCCAATTGAGATGACCTCGAAAACCCTTCAGTGTGGCTAAATTAAAACAATTCTGCATAGAAGATTGGACCAAAATTCCTCCACAGCGATGTGCTTGACTCATTGCCAGTTATCACAAACGCTTGACTGCTGTTGTTGCCGCCAAGTGTGGCACAAGCAGTCATTAAGTTTAGGGGGCAATTACTTGTTCATATAGGGCCAGGCATGTTTGGCCAGCTTTTACCCTTAATAAATGAAATAATCACTTAAAAACTTCATTTTGTATTTACTCGTGTTATTTTTGTGTAATATTAAAATTTATTTGATGATTTGAATCTTGTAAGTGTGACAAAAAAAATCAGGAAGTGGCAAATACTTTTTCACATCACTGTATATATATGATCTTAATAAACCCACATATTGGTTTGTCTTTGGAAGGTGGGAGAAAACTGTTGGGTCCTTGATCTGTGAGAAATATGATTCCTGCTGCTGGAGGCCACAAAATAAATACACAGAATAATTAGGTGGTTGCACCTTTCACTCACTCGACAAATAAACTAACAAATAATTTGGTATGGGGGTGGCAGTGTGGCTTAGCTTAAGTGGTTAGAACTGGTCTGTATGCATGATCTCTGGGTACTCACCCTTCAGTCCAAAGATGTGTCTGTGTGGGTTTTGCTTAGAACATCTTTTCTTTTTTTTACAGTTAGTTGTTAGCATTGTCCATATGCACCTCAAGTGTCTGAGTTCGATTCCCACCTCTGGATCTGTGTGCATGGAGTTTGCATGTTCTCCCAGTGCTTGGTGGGTTTTCTCAGTGTATTCCGGTTTCCTCCCACAGGTCAAAAACATGCAGATTAATCTGAATGGCATTCACCATTAGTGTGTGAATGAGCATGTGAGAGTGTGTGTGTCCTGATATAGTACAGATGATGATTAAGTGAGTGCTGTAGTTACATAGGCTAGCGTGTGTTGTGTTTTTTCTTGTTTCAGAGAAACTGATACTAGACTACAGACATTATTAAGTTAGGAGAAATATTCACATTTCCTGTTAAGCAAATTACTTTTTATTTTATAATAGCCTGTATTTTCTATGTTTGGATGTGCCGGTCGTCGTGTGACCTGCTTGTACAGTGTGCGCACACTCAGAGGGATTCTCTGCGCACGTCTGTATTCGTGCTCTAATCTTTGCTGACGTGTAGCGGTTCCCATCACTGTGCGCATGCGCACAAGCAGCAAAACAGCCGAGGCCGGTGCCGGGAGTTTGACGTGGCACTCCCGTTAGGCTCGTCTGCGCTGGTTAGAGTCAGTCCGCTCGGCGTCATCTCTACTCGTGCAGGTAAACTCGTTATCTTATTTGTCTTTATCAGAGTCCAGACATCTCAAGTCGTCTTGTAAGGCAGAGAATAATGTCGCGTTACGTTTGTCTACACGGTTGGTTAAAGTAGACTTAAAAGCAAACTGGAAAGTTTAAGTTCCGCCTGTGTCTGTGTAGATGTCCCGCAACTTTGTAGCTACAGACACACATTAAACAGCGTGTATAGAGCGTGAACTTCTCACATATAGGCGAGTAATCCTATACTGACTGATTTTTGATGGATATACACTTAAAAAAATTAATAATTGATATTGATATTGTTGTAAACATGCCCAACACTTATCTTTGACGTGGCAGCTGTGGGCAGAGGTGAAGCCCTGTTTCATTCTCACCGACACCATGAAGCCTGTATTCACAATCAAGAGGGTTTATTTACAAATGCTGCTTTACTCATGCTCAACCTTGACTTTAGTTAAGTGATGACAAACATTTTGAGTTGTTAAACATCTGCACAGTATGTCACAGGTCAGAGGATTCATCTCGACTTCAAAAGTTTTCTTAGCCAAGGAAAATAAGAAGCTTCCTGGATGCATTACATTTTATGTTCCTTACAGATGGATTCTAAATCAATCTATGATCACACACACACACACACACACACACACACACACACAGGATTACTTTGTGTTTTACCATATCTCAGAATTGTTCATTGATAAAGGTTCATCTTACACAAGATCATGAGTTACAAGCAAAGCTGTGGTAGACTGTAATTTCATATCATAGATTGAATAAACTGTTATTTACCTAAGCTGCTGCAATTTAGCTAGTGAAGCAATTGGGGCATTGGTGGCTCAGTGGTAGGTTTTCCAAATGCCATGCGGAAGGCCCGGGTTTAATTCCCACCCAATTTGGGAAAGGTTGTTGTGTGGATCGGTTAGTCCGTCGTGGCGACCCCTCAACAGGAGCAGCCTAAAGACTAACAACTTAATGAAGCAATCACCACTAAAGCTGGAGGCATAAATAGGAACAGTTGACTGTATAAGGACAGTATTATGGTTTTGAATTCATACTCCTTTTATATTAACTCTACAGGTTGCTGTTCTTCTTTATTTGTGGAATGAAATACATCTAACAGGATGAGCCAGCAAGGTTATGTTGCTACGCCTCCGTACTCCCAGGCCCAGGCAGGAATGGGGGGATACCCTCCACAATCCCATTATGGGCACTATGGATCTCCACAACAGCCCTTTCCTCCACAGCCAGCAGGTACAGTGAAATTCACTTCACTTTCTATTTCAACATTTGCTTCCCTTTTGACAAGAACAAGTCTTCTCTTGTTCAGCGCTCACTTGCTGGCAGTGGTGGCTAGATATTTTAAAACAAAACTACTGTACATTGAGGCTTATAGTGTATTTTTTGCTACTATATATTACACAGCTTTAATCTTAGATGCTGTTCTGAATTTATGATTATTATCTGTGTAGTGATGCACGTGTAGTTATATGTACGTTTGAGAAAGGTAGTAGTTTTACTTCTTGGCCTGTGGGGTATTTTGCAGATCTTTGGTTTCTGCAAATACAATTAGAGAAAGTGTAAAATATGAACCTCTTGTCTTTAAGGGTACAACATGTGGTGTTTGTGTTTAAGTAGTGCTATTACTGATTACTGACTGCTTATTACAATCCTTTAAATGTTATGTGTCAGGTATGCTTAAACCAGCTGCCTCCTCCCCCTCTGGGATGCCTCCACCACCTGTGTCTAACCAATATGGATCGCCTGTTCACCAAAATGGAGCACATCCACAAAAGTAATTTTCTTTACCCAGAGACTTACCCATAATAAGTTAGATTAAACTTATTAATGAAAAGTGTAAATATCCCTCACCACTTTTTTCTTTATTAGGTTCCCTCCGCTCCCAGCAGTCTCCGCACCTGCCATGTCTTCCTATGGACAGCCCCCTCAAAGACCATACCACAGCATAGCTCCGGCCACACCACCAACCCAACAAATAACCAATCAGATGAATGCTATGAACATTGACAGATATGGTACATTTAGCTTTATCATTTCCCTTTCCTAATGTAAAGCTGAGCTGTAAAATTATCTGTTTCCTCAAACCTGTTATCTTTTCATTATTTTATCTAGCCCAAAGCCCAATGCAAACTCCTCAGTCTTTAGCAGCACCACAGCCGTTCCAAATGTCTCCACCACCTACAGTGGGACATCCACCCATGTCTCCTTCAGGCACTCAACATCTTTCAATGGGTACATGTCCACCAATGGCAGCTAGTCCACCCATGCAGGCAACAGGCCCTCCACCAATGGGGTTGTCTAATTTACAGCCTCACCCTCCTCCGATGAGTGGGACTGGATTCCAAAAGCCACCAGCACCTCAGGGATTTCCTCCTCAGCAGCCAGGTAAAAAGGGGTTTGGTGTTTTGCTTCAAATCAGTCATTTAATTTTGATGTGAACCGTGCTATTGGGTTATATGCATATTAAGCGGAGGCATTTTATACCCTACATGTCATTTTGGCTACAGGATTATATGGAGGACAGATGCCAGGATCACCCATGGCAGGGCCACAGCCAGGTGCTTATCCAGGAGGCTTCCCAGGAGGAGCCGCCAACATGGCTGGACCTCCACAGAAGAAACTTGATCCAGACTCCATACCTAGCACAGTAAGTACTAACTGGTATGGCACTTGTACTGTAAAAGCTATCAAAAATGCCATATTTGTTGTATCTAGACGGGGCAGAGAGTTTAAATGTGTGGTGGAATGTTAAAATCCTTCTCATGGTCAAATTATTTATACTGTATACTAGCGGAATTACACATCATTGATGGGTTTGTAGAAATAGTTAAAAGGTTAAAGCTAAAAATAAGTTGATAGCTTTAATTCAATCAGTAATTATTTCAGGTCGAAGCCCCCATACATGTCCCCTGTAATTTCACAAAATTTTTTTTGGTGTGACAAAATTATATGGTATTGGGTTCCACTGGATTGGTGGCTAAATATGAGGAAATTTACCTAGTTCATGACAAGATTTTGAACCTGCTATCATTTCATCTTATTACAATCAATGGTATAGAGAGGATATAGAAAAGTTTATGTTTAAGCCTTGTTTAAGCTAAGTTGTACTTCTTTTGTTGTCAGCCAAATGCACTCTCTGTTTGGTAATCAGAAAGTGAATCACAGATGTGAACTCAAAAAAGTGGATAAAAATTGAATAAAGATGTTGTCTTAAAATGACTCCAGTGCATTCAAATTCACTTATACCACTTCAGTGCTGTCATTTCAGCTTTGAAAATAATAAATAATCCAAGTAAAAATATTTAGTTTAGCTTTTCTAATCAATATCTATTGATACATTTTTTAGTGTTTGTATACAATGAGCAAGTACAGTAGCTAATTGGTAACTTATTTTAGTAGATTATTAAAGCTGGCACATAACTGTTCATAACATTACTTTTACACAACATTTCGATGCAGTTAAACCACACAACCTTTATGGTGCAGTTTAAACTTGTCAGATATCTAAGCCAGTTTTGCGTGATGCTGTGACAAAATCAAGGGAGTTCTGACCAATGTACAGACAAAACCTTTCTTATACACACTGTACATAGTTCCCTTATTCCAGTTTCACTGAAAGTTCATTGCCAGTCTGACTATATCAGCATCATTCACATCAGTCTCATCACCAGAAGTAAACGTTATTTCACTGTTTAAACTTGAGTCTCTATTGCTAATTCATGCCATTAAGTTTTGTTCTGTTGTCCAAAAATCTTCCCATTAAAATTTTATAATACTATTTAATCTCTTTAAAACTGGGTTGGCTGACAGAGGGCGTAAGTGCTCTTCTTCATTAATAATGGTGATAAGATGATATACTGTTCATAGTTTTATTAAATTAGCTTTAAAAATAAAAAATAGAAGAAAAAAGGTCATATGAAATTAAGTGTGCACTGTCTCCCTAATTATTGTTATGTTTTACTGTATAGATACAAGTGATTGAAAGTGACCAGGCTAAGAGAGGTAGTCAGGTCTACACCACAAACCTCAGGGGTCAAGTGCCACCCCTGGTCACAACCAATTTCACTGTTCAGGATCAAGGTGAGTCCTGTGACAAAATAACTGGACAAATAATATTTGACAGCATTTAGCGGATGGTCTTTGTCAGAATGACTTACTGTAGTACTTTGTGGTTTCCAATGAACATTTCTTTACAGTTGATCAAACAATCCAGCGTCAATAGTTAAACCTCGACCCTGGAAAAGGACTACCAGTTGAGCAGTCTTTCGTTGAATGATGCAACAAATAAATAAACTATTATGAATTTCTTAGCTGTAGAATAAAAAAATTTCTATATAATAAAAAAATTATGTCTAAGTTAAATTGTTTATTGTTGTTTCAGGAAATGCTAGCCCGCGGTTCATGCGATGCACAACCTACTCATTTCCCTGTACCGCTGATCTTGCCAAGCAGTGGCAAGTGCCCCTGGCGTCCATCATCAAACCTTTTGCTACAGTGCCCAAAAATGAAGTATGTATGCTAGAGCACCGCCAGTGGTTCTGATCCTTTACTTTAAAGTATTATGTTATTACACATCACCAAAATGAACGTGTGTATCATCAGTATACATAAGGGTCACTATTAACTTTTAGTAACAGTTAGTAACTTACCTGTAGTAGTACTTCTACTACTCTTATAGACATAATAACACCTTTATAACTAAGGTAGTTAATACTGAATTAAAATAATTTACAAAGTTGTGAATATATATAACTATAACTTTAGATAATAATATATATTTTTAAATAAATTTTTATGCTGTCTTTAAGAGTGGTGTGTGGGCCAGGAGTGTTCACTCAGTCTCACCTTTCTGTCTGCGACAGCACTATTGCTATAGTTCCTTTTTAGGCAATGTTAGTGTATTCTTTTAAAAGAGACTTATTGTTTTAAACTTCAATCTCTAGGGAACATGTTAAGATAAAAAGGGTTCCAGGCCTTCTAATAGATAGTAATAACACGTGGCCATAGTACAAATATGATAAATGCATATGAATTATCATTTAGGAGCATATTTTATTATTAGGTGTCTCCTCTAAATAATAATTCAACATGTACACTATAGGAAACCATATCTCTTAATTATTGTACATATTGTCTTATGCAACAAAAGTGACCAGAACACACTTGTTTAATTTGCAACTTGTTTTTTCTTTATTACACTTAGTTCTGCATGTGTTTCCTGTGATTTATCAGTTATAAGATCCATAAATGTGTGGGGTCTTTCTATGTTATAACCATAATTATTCCTGAATGTCTGTGTTACTGGTCAAAATGATAAATGTCTTCTTTATTCTGTTTACCACAGACTCCTCTATACATAGTAAATCATGGCGAGACAGGACCCATACGCTGTAACCGCTGTAAGGCATACATGTGCCCCTTTATGCTCTTCATCGAGGGTGGAAGACGCTTCCAATGTGGTTTCTGCAACTGTGTTAATGAGGGTCAGTACCAGTGTACTTCACTTTGTAAAATTTTTTAATTAGCAACAAGGTCTGCAACAAGTAAATATATTTCCCATAGACTTATTACTTTTGTTAAAAAAAAAGCATGAAAATGTGTTCCTCTTTAGTTCCTGTCCAGTATTTCCAACACCTGGACCATATGGGCCGAAGATTGGATGTATATGAACGACCAGAGCTGTCCCTGGGTTCTTACGAGTTTGTCGCTACTCTGGATTACTGCAAAGTAATGGTTTATTTATAACTGCTTGTAAACAATACATTACACATTAATATTTGTGGTTTTATTTGTGAACTTGTGAGCATATGAAGATTAGATCAGTTTTGAGTATTTCATGTAAGTGTTTAAATACTGTTATTTAACACATTTTATTAACAATATACATACAATCTTACATACACCTACATACTGTATACAACAATCAGTCATGGAAGTTCTTGCGTAGCCATTAAGGATTCAGGACTTCATATTAATATTACATGGGTAAAAAGAACAATATCTTGGAGAGCATGTTTCATTACAAAGGTTCAGCATGTTGCATAAAACATCTAATGAAACTACATTTCTTAGCATTTATCTTTCATTTCTCATTTGCTGATATGCTGAACAATATCAGGCAGAAGACAAGAGATTAAAATTTTTTACATTACACTGTGGTCTTATGCACGTACAAAGTGCAACATATAGAAATGAATGCAGTAAGTGTACTTAGATGAACCTCCAATCCATGTTGCCCCTTCTACCATGCCTCAAAGATGGGTTGGGGTTTTGGTATTTTTTCCCTCCAATTATAGTGCTGTGCTTTTCTGTTAAAAGTAAGATGTGGTGAAATTTATGAAACACCAGTCTTTTTCTTAGTTTTTTTAAGTGGATATAGATTTTCAGGACTTTGTTTTGCACACATGCCTAAGGAGAATAGCAACAGTATTGAATTTTCTTTATTTGTCCATACAGTGTAATGCATTTTATTATGAACTGGTGAACACCCAGGTCTTTGAAAAGAATGTGTTCATTCCTTCGTGCACCTTCATGCAATGAAAATCTCCAACCCATACCTTACATCACATAGATTCTTTTTAAAATGGAATCTATACTCTGAAAAATTATGTTGTGAGTTTGCAGTAGTATTGGAATGAACAAGAGGCACACTTGTTTTAACACAACTGTGTGCAGATCGCTTGTCTGTGCTTGAAATATGCACTGGATGATGTGGTCCATGTGATTGTTGCCCATATTAGAACGTTTTAGCTTCTTTAATAGAACTTTACTGATAATTTAAAAAAAGATACATTAATGGTATATATTTTTTTGTATGTATGTATATATGTATGCATGTATGCATGGAGGTATGTATG
>JAOVVA010000044.1:12560639-12576459 GCA_028565275.1 Leiocassis micropogon
GAGGGAGCGGATAGCGCTGTTCCTCCGAGTGTGTTACGCCGCCCCCAACGGTGCGTGAGCGAGCAGTTCGAAAAAATTGTCGGTGACGCCACGTGGATCGGAGGAAACACGTGGGTCGGTCTGCGGCCCTCCCGACTGATTGGCAGTAGTAGATTGGGGTGGAATTGGACACTGCTAAATTAGGGGAGAAAATCGGAAAAATTCGGAAACGGGGATAAAAAAAAGTAAATGGGTTAGGCTTGGGTTGGTAGTTACCTTCTACCTTCAATTATTATTATTAGTAGTAGTAGTGGTAGTAGAAGTAGAATATAAATAATAACAATAAATTCTGCACAGCTTTCCAAAATAATTAAAAGCCGAACCACGGCCAAAAGATGAGGACTGAATAAAAAGGTAACCTTATTTTAATGTAAATTGTGCAATTCATTTAAATAGTCAAATAGGGGTGAGCTGGCACAATGGTAACATTGTTTGGTTTGATTGTGTAATTAAATACTTATTTAAATTATAGGCTGTATACTTCTCACATAATATCACATACATTTATTTATTTATTTATTTTTGTTCCTTTGTATATAGTTCCTCTATATTACTGTGCATTGTACAGTAATTGAAGCAGAAAGAAGTTCTGTGTTATGTAGGCACGTAGGCTGTAACGTGGCACAGTTGTAACACTGCTTGGGTTGATGGGAGCAGAAACGCTCAGAAACATTGTAACTCTACATGCACATCAGAAAACTTAATATAGAAGCATCATGCCTTCACTATTCCGTGTGATATGACTTTGAGGGACACTTGGAAAATATTCATATATTAATCATGACTTAATAATTAAAAAGATCACTACATGTCCATTATGCATATTAGTAGAGGTTTCAGTTTAAAAATAAAAATATTTTATATAATATATTTTGTTTATTAGTTTATTAGAAAAAAATAAATCTTTGGGAAAATTGGCTTCTGTTTTTCAGGTGTACAAGGAGAAGTGATATATTTTATGTGCTTGTAATGAAACTGCAATTGGACGTGTGCATTTAGAGAAAAAGAGAGTTTTGCTAGCTCTGCCCTACTTTGTATTTCTCTCTTGCTTCACCAGTGTGCTGTGCTGTACACCTCAGTCGGTGGTCAGAGGCGGCTGCGCGTTCACAATCTCAGTCTGAACTGCAGCTCTCAACTATCTGAGCTCTACAAGAGCTGTGAGACGGATGCACTTATCAACTTCTTTGCCAAGTCAGGTAAAACATAATATCTGATTTTTGTTCCAGTCAGAGTTGTTTCAGCTTCCTGAATGTAGAGCCATGTTTAACATGCATTAAGCCAAGCCCAGTCCTGGACTACAGTGCTGTCAAGTGGGATTGGCTAATGAAATGTTTTTTGTTTGATATGAGTGTTAGATATAAGAGTAGATATATAAATCAACTCTTAACATCAGATTACATTAGATTAGAAATAACATTGGTATACAGGTTTGCATATTTACTAAAATGAAGTGTTTGTCTTCTGTTGTCCAGCATACCATGCTATACTAAGCCAGCCAGTGCGGACGGTGAGGGAGATCCTTGTGAGGCAGACGGCCCACATGCTGGCCTGCTACAGGAAGAACTGTGCTACACCTTCTGCCGCCAGTCAGGTCTGACAAGTCACATTTGTTCTTTAAGAAAAAGAGACTTTACTGTTGCCTTATCATCAGCAGTAATGCAGTTTAGCCTTCAGCATCCTGATCTCTGCAAACATAATGTTGTTTATGTAATGTAATTAAGGTTACGAAATAGAGAATTATTGGAAGTTGGCAAAGCAACAACCCTACCCAGCATACTTATCAGTATAAACATTTGTCATTGTTGTATCAGATTGGCTTATTTTTGACTTCTGCTGACCAATATACAGTTTGAGGTTTTATGTCAACTAACTTGTTCTTTTCCCTATAATGTTATCATATGCAGCTGATCCTGCCCGATGCTATGAAAGTGCTCCCGGTGTACATGAACAGCCTGATGAAGACCCCTGTTCTGGTGGGCAGCGCTGAGCTGTCTACAGACGACAGAGCTTTCCATAGACTCAGTTTCATGTCCATGGGAGTGGAAGAGAGCCAGGCGCTGCTTTACCCACAGCTCATTCCAGTGGTGAGAACACAGATAGAAATGTAGAAAGATAGAAACAGGGAACCAAAGACCAAATATGAACCATTTATTTGATGCTGTTTATTTGGCTGCTGAAAAACTGTCCGGACCGAAAAAGATGGAATTATATACTCAGTCAGGTGCTGAATGTGATGGACTGATTTTACACCCATTAGTCAATTTGTTGTCCAAACCAGAACATAGCTCAATTATCTGACTTTTGGCTCAGTTGGTATAGTACTGTACATCTGTAAACAATGTCACTCACAACCTGAACTATACTCCACTTTTGTTTCGTTTCCTGCAATCGGCCCAATTTAGAGTCAGATCATTTCCTTGCTGATTCAGAAATGTTATTTTAGTTTCTAACTGAATGCGATTTCTGTGTTTTTAAATGAATAAATGACATCAAGGAGGAAATCATAAATACATCTGTAAAAACACAAAAGCACAAAGTATGAGGCTGGCTTAAAGTTTAACTGATAATACAAAATGTCAACACAAAACATAGTGAGTGAGTGTGCATCTCCTTCAAGGTTACTATTAAATGAAATATTTTGTGTGTGTTTGGTCATGAGCCCCTACTGTACTCTGTTTCCGCCAGCACTCCATGGACCTGGTGAGTGATTCGATTCCAGCAGCAGTACGCTGCTCTGAGGAGCGTTTGGACGAGACAGGTGTGTTTTTGCTGGAGAACGGCCAGTCTATGTTCCTGTGGCTGGGCCATGCCTGCTCTCCTGACATCATCCAGAACCTCTTCAATGTGCCCTCAATGGCCCACCTCAGTTCAGACACGGTCAGAGACACTATTATCACACACATGCAATTAATGTTTACCATTATCAGTAAGATTCGGGTTAATTGTTAAACTGCATTAGATTGATAGATGAGAATGATATATTACTGTATTTGTTACCAAATATATATTTCTAACTTTAAATGTTTTCCTGAGCTTTGAACAGCTACCATTTGAAATCATTTCTGTAAATCTGACCTGCTTTTCACTGATTGCAATTAATATAAATATATCTGCAGACTGTATTGCCAGAACTAGATAACGCTCACTCCAGGAAGCTTTACTCCATCATTCTTGCCATCTCGAAGCAGCGGTGCAAGTCCATGAAGGTACAAATCTTCCAGTGCCGTTAGCTATTCGTACATGTACATCATGTTCAAGATCAAATAAGCAATGCTATTGTCTTCTGAAAACATGTTCTGCAAATTATTGCGCTTAAATTTTTTAAAAATCAAAAGTTAAAATGATACAAATTTAACTGAATAATAAATTTTTTTTCATTACAATGTTACATATCTTATTTGTTGCAGTAGAGATTTTTAGCAGTGTTTTCTTTTTGTAGATGGTGATTGTGAAGCAGAAAGACAGATCAGAGATGCTGTTCCGTCAGCTCCTAGTGGAGGATAAAGACCTGTATGGAGGAGCATCATACTTGGAATTCTTGTGCTCCGTTCACCGTGAGATTAGGCAGCTTCTGTCTTAACATACACTCAGACCCATATACAATCACTGGCCCCTTTGTTAGGAACATCGTTACACTTGGTCAACCAGTCATGTGTCAGAGGCCCCATGCAAAAAAAATAAAGATGGTTTGAGGTGATATACAGTAGGCTACAATAATTCTAATAACTTCTGAATGATTCTTTTTTTAAACCAAAGTGAACAGAAAAGTCTCAGAACACAACACACCGGCCCTTGAAGGATGGCCTTCAGTTGCAGAAGATTACATCAGGTTCTATGTCTGTCAACCAAGAAAAGGAATCTAATGCTAAAGTAGATGGACACAGGCTCACGGAAATTGGACAATTGAAGACATTTTATATTTGCCTCGACTCAAGTCCTCACAATTTCTTCTGAATTTGGCATCAAGACCAGGACTTCATAGGCCCAGCTTGCATTGTGTCAACAGTTCAGGCTGCTGGTGCTGTAATAGTGGGAAATGTTTTATTCGCATACTTTGCGACCCTTCAGGACCAATCTAGCATCATTCAAATGCCACAGCCTGTCTGATTTTGTTGTTGACCATGTGCAAACCTTTATAGACAGAATTTACTTATTTCAATAAGGCTACTCACAGCATGATAATTTGCCATATCTCAAAGCACAAGTCACGACAAACTTGTTTTATAAATACAAGTTCTGTGTACTTCAATGGCTTTCCCCCTCACCGAATTAGAACCTTATAGAGAATCTTTGGGATGTGATGAAACAGGAGACGCACAGCATGAAAACGCAGCTGACAGATCAGCAGAGAATTGTATTATGCAATCATGTCAACATGGACCTTGATCTCAAAGGAATGTTTCCAACAGCACATGTAATTCATGCCAAGAAAAATGGAGGTTTTTAGAAGAGCAAAGGGGCAGTGGCAATTGTGTTGGGGTAATTTTGTGTGTGTGTTGAGGTGAGGTGGGAGGGGGTTTACATTAGGATTATTATGTTGTTCTGTTAAAGTGGTTGGTGAGTGTATGGACAGAATATGTACAAGGCAGCAAACATGATGAACTTATTATTTCCAGAGCTGCCTTTGAATGTCAGTAAAACTCCATCAGGACTTCACAAGTGTTCTTAATATTATCAGTTTGACTCAAAATTTTAGTTGGGGATTAAGCTTGGCTTGCTTCTTTTTAGTGGTATGTAGGCTACTGTATTAATGTCTCCTAATACTGTACCAGTCAAGCATTTGGGCACAAGTTTGGATTTGCTTTTCTATATTCTAGAACAATACTGGAGATTTCAAAACTATATGAAAACACATATGGAACAAGGTAATTAAGTGACAACAGCAGCAACAACAGTAGGTTGTTCTTTAAGGGTCCATTGTTCTGGAATAGTTCTTGCAAGTACAGTATTGTCAAGAGCATTTGCAAAACCCATCATGCACCATGATGAAACTGGCGCTCATGAAGACCATCCCAGGAAAAATAGACCAAAATGTACCTCTGAGTATCTCAATAGCAACCGTTTAAAGGAAATTACTGCATATTTCTGGTGACTTTAGTGTAGTTTTACAGTGTAGAAAGAAATAAAAATCAGAAAAGACCATGAAGTTGTGCCCAAACTTTTGACTGGTGCTGTGTACATCATCTTTTTTTTTTTTTTTTTTTTTTAAGATAAAAGAAAAAAGGTAAGGATTTGCAAAATCCCCATTATTTGCCAAATTTGAAATTAGATTTCTAAAAAAACTGTTAATGATAAGGGTACAAGGAATGAGATAAATTTTTGAGTCTGCATAAAAAAAATACCCTCATTAATCAGCCCTTTTTGTTTAACATATTTAGGGTGTTGGGAAATTCTATGTATTAATAAATTGAATCATTGGACACCATTAGATATATTAGAAGCTTTCAAATGAACTATTTTGCCTGAAATTAATTAAGCTGCAGTTATATATTAAGTAATGTTTATTTAAGAAAACTGAGAAATGCATAACTTTTTTTCATGCATAATCCTTTATATTAATGATTCTGAAGCATTTGTGTCTTTCTAGTGCGATTCATGTTGTAAATTTGTATACAGTGAAACATTTATTTTACCTGTTTACCAGTTTATTATGAACCAATTAGCCATAACTTTAAAACACTAGGAATTAGGCTCCCTTTGTGCTACCTGGGCAGCTGTGGTGTCTGGCACTGGGATGTTAGTGGTGGATTGTTTGGGTGCTGTAGGATGCAGGATGGGGCCTTAGGCCTGTTTGTCTGGTGCATCCCATGGGTCCTCAAACGTATTGAGAGCTAGGGAATCTGGAGACCGGATCAACAACCTTGAGCTCTTTGCCTGATGGGCCCTGTACTGGCCACACTGTGATGTGCTGGGTGTTCTCATACCTTTCTGTCATGGCCAGCATTGACCTTTTCTGCACTTTGTGCTACATTGGCCGATCTGTGGGATCGCAGGCTGGCTTTTGGTCCTTAAAGGCATGCATGGGTATTGGGTTCCCTGTTGGCAGTTTACTGGTATATGATTGATAATCAATATTATTCAGTTCATCTGGTGGTGGTGGTATAAATGTTATGGCTGATCGGTATATAATCCAAGAAACTTGCTTTAGAGTGTAAGGCATCTTTTGTAGCTGAGCTTTTGTTTTTTTTTCCCCTGCTCACTTTATATTTAACATACCTTATTATTTTTCCATTGGTACATCTCTAGACACAGGTATACTTTACTTCTTCTGTGATATATTGGAAAGATTATGGCTTATAAGAAACATATTGTTCTTATATGTAAACATGCCTCAGGTACCCCATGTAGAGAGATACATGTAACTGCTTACAGTAGCTTACATTGTGTAACTTTTTATTTTAATTTTTATTATATTTTTATTTCTGAACTTTGGGCCCATTTGCTGAGATAAGGATGCTGATGTGTATACAGTACATTCCAAATAATAAACGTCTAGTACAATTTTTCTATTAAGTAAAAATTTTCATTTGCACTAAGGAAACTTTTTCAACTTTTTATTTTTCAATGAATGTTTTTCATTTGTATGAATGCTGAAAATGACCTAATTTTAATATCTTTATTAAACACATTATGCATGCCAAAGTAGCCCTCAGACTCCCACCAACTCTATACTATTTTTTCCTTTGAAACAAACTGCTCAACAGGCAAAATACAACCAAGCACATACAGTACATTCAGAGCTGTTTATTAAATGAGTGTCACCGATTGCCTCCATGTCCTCTAATAGCGTAGAGATGTGTAATATGCACAGAGAACACCTGCTTTATCCACTATCATTTCTTACTAACTGTTGCGAGTATGATGAAGCATTCATGTAACATGCACTGCCAGTCTTTACCCCAGCATTCCTACTGCATTGTTAATGCTTAAAATCGCAGTGCAAAATGTCTTCATCATTTGGCCTGCTTGCAAAGACAGGTTGAATAATGTTTGGTTGTAAACTAACTACAAAGAATGTTAACAAATTCAAAATCTAAACAAAGCTTCCCAGTTAATGTATGATTTTGGTCCTGCATATATACAAAATGTCCACTAGGTGGCACCATGTTGATGTAAATACGACCAAATCCACTATATAATTTAGTAATCACTGTAGTCTGCAGTCATTTCTTTTAATGTAACATTACTTGAAAAAATAGAATTAATGAGAATTAAAAAGTAATGACTTTTTTCACTTTGAGAAGACACAAATTAAACTATAATAAAGGTTCATTTAATATTAAATTGTTATAGTCTACCGGCAAATAAGGAAAACATGCTCTTTAAATCAATATAAAAAGTATAACAAGTGTAATTTTACATTTTATGTTCACAGTACCAACAAAAAGACAATATTAAACATAAAATAGCAGTTTCTTCACAAACCAGCTTGTTTGCCAAAGAACACAGCGCATGCCATGAAACACATTGCTGATGGTAATTGAGTTACATGGCAGTTGGAAATGTTCCCTTTGGACAAGTGCTCTTGGATGCTACTAGGAGACAAAAAAAACATACATCTGCTACCCAGCATGCTCACTGTTCTGTCTGTGCTGTAGCCAGTCACAGCTCTACCTAGATCTTTGATTCAGTCAGCGGGAGCTAATCAGTTCTAATGCTGGAAAACAGAAAAGGAAACAACAGCAAAAGGGGGAAAAGGGGCGACTGCTTTGGATTGACATAAAAGAGAATAATATAAAAGGATGCTCTTTGTAGTTTGTAGCTTGCGACATAATGCAATGGAAAAGCAGCAGTGTTCATTGTTTCTATGCCAGAACTGGCTAGAAATAGAACAAAAAATTACTTCAAGTGTAAGTACAAATTAAAGACATTGAATTTGCACAAATTAGTGTCTCTCCTCAGATGTTAAGTTCCTAGAATTCGCGCGCGCACGCACACACAGAGACACAGACACACAGACACACACACACACACACACACACACACACACACACTGTCATAAGGATAATGAACCAAACAAAATGCTGTATGGCTCAAATAGTGCTCTATGCTTGGTACAGTGTTGGAATGATGTTTAATAAATCAAACAGCAATACTGTTGTTTTAATAAAATTACTCAAAGCATAAATCTAAAAATAATTTAAAAATGTCTTATTGATGTTTTGCTATTACTCTGATATGATTGGCAAATTCTTATGAATAAAGTTGGAAAACTAATTATTTAAAATACACTTGTACAAAAAAATAATTTAGCAAATGTTAAATACACACAGATTTTATAAAGTACTGTGCAAAGGTGAAGCCACCCTTCATTTCTTCATATAAAATGAAGTTAAATAATGTAGACTAAATAAAAGAGAAAGGATCAAATGTTTTACTGCGACAGGTGGCAAAGTGCCTAAAAAGAGTTTAGAAATCGGTCATTTATGTAACAACCTCGGCAGCAACCTCATTTCCCCTCTCGTATGCTCCAACCACTCAGCATTCAGCATCACCAGTATACTAATCACCGGCCTGATCATTTGTCATCATTTGCATCTGTTCCTGTTACAATAGATAGGTTTTAGGCTTGAAAGTTTCATAGGTCACTGACGAAAACATTGCTCTGAAACTGGAGAGGTACAGGGACTGAACAAAATATTCCTGAAGACTATATTTAAAAAATCTGGCTTTATGGAAGCCAAATATGAAGAAATGAGGGATGGCTCAAGGCTTTTGCACAGTACTGTGCATATACACTACCAGTCCAAAGTTCAAACCGTCTAATTCTATAGTCTTTCCTGATTTTTTTTTTTTTTTTTTTACGATGTAAAACAATGATGAAGGCATCCAAAATAAATCCAAAAATTTGAACTGGAGATACTGAGATATGTCTGCTACTTATGCGCTGTGAAGCCTTCATAAGGGCTCTATGTAAATCTGTGATTTTTGAGGCTGGTAACTCTAAATAACTTCTCTGCAGCAGAGGTAAGTTTTGGTCTGGTTCATGAGAACCAGTTTCATCATGGTGCTTGATGGTTTTTGCAAATGCACTTGACACACTACTGTTCTTGTAAAAACTATTCCAGAACAGCTGACCTTGGTGTCTTAAAATAACTAACTTTTGTTATTGTTACTTAATTACTGAGTTACATATGTGTTTCCATATAGTTTTGAAATCTCCAGTATTGTTCTAGAATGTAAAGAATAAATCACAAAACAAAAAACATTGAATTAGGAGGTGTCCAAACTTTTGACTGGAATGTAATGTATGCATAAAACTCTTGTATGAAGAGCCTTCTGAATCAAAACATCTGCGCCTTTATGTTAACAACATACAAACTGAAATAAGGGTTGATGTATCTGTTGTGGCTCTTATTTACAAATTTACAGTAACTGAAACCCTAAATCTGATTTCACATGCACTGTGTGTAAAAAACATGCTCTCGCAGTACATAGTTAAAACCGACCGAGACTTTCTCACAAGATTAAGGGCAAAAATAAATGCTACTGCTGTAAGAGGTAATGAAACAATAATTTCATTTTTGTTTCAGTATTATTGGAAACACCTAATGAAACATGGCTGGGAGATTAAAAGTAAAGCATTTCAGCATGACCTCCTATATACTGTAGGTGGTGTTATAAAGGTGTATACTCCATACAGGAAAACCTTCCAAATGGCAGTTGTTGTAGATTGTTAATCAAAAGCATAACCTCTAAACAGGAGCCTGGAATGAAATTAAGTGAAATGTGGTTTGAACTCAAAAGAATGGAGTTTTTCTAGGGTTGGGTGTTTGCCTTCCATTCACATCCTTGTATCTCAACGACATCGGCACACGTGGAGCAGAAGGTGCTTGCATGAGCCGAAAAGCCACCAGAGGTATGCTGTCTGCTCGATTATTAAATGACATTTTCAAAAAGCTGCATCGATTTCATGATGTTTTCATCCTGCAGAGAGCATACAAATACAAGCGAGTTGTTTCAAGTTGATCATTTAAAAGCATCGTCTGAGTAAGTTCATGACTTTTTTCAGTTAGTTTTGCTGGTTAAAAAATAAATGCGTTTTAAACAAAAGAGTTTTTTTTTTTTTTTTCATTTTTAAAATAATCACTCTCCATATTAAACTCCATCATTTATGAGGAGGAAATTACCCTGGGAACTATATTAATTAAAATTCTTTTTAGAGTAAAAAAATAAATTAGTCTTACATTTTGACAGCAATC
Source organism: Leiocassis micropogon (assembly GCA_028565275.1). Lineage (NCBI taxonomy): Eukaryota > Metazoa > Chordata > Actinopteri > Siluriformes > Bagridae > Leiocassis > Leiocassis micropogon. The sequence goes on from JAOVVA010000044.1 coordinate 12,570,881, forward strand.
TATAAACTCGTCTATGGTGACCACGCCATCCTTATTTTTGTCCATTTTCTGTTATAAAGGCAGACAAAACATGTTCAAATCATTTTGTTTGTGCTAGAAATAAAGAGCTATAATAATGATAAAGACTAACAAGGTACAAGTGCAATATCTTGGAGCATGTGTTGAAAATTTATAGTGAAAGATCTTCCCACCTGAAAAAATATCTCCACATGTTGTCTTGGCGTTTCCTCTTTAAGTATAGGATATGTCCACTTGCCCATCATGTCATAAATGGCTTTCATGATGTCAAACATTTCCTGTGATACAAATTACAATTCAATTCAATTCAATTTTATTTGTATAGCGCTTTTAACAATTGTCATTGTCATTACACAACATTTTTTTTTTCTATTGATAAAATTAAACATCTTTTTGTTTATGTGTTTTCTGAATGTGTAATACCTCTTTTGTTATATATCCATCTTTATTAATATCATACAGGTTAAATACCCAGTTGAGTTTCTCCTGGACAGTGCCTCGTAGCAGTATAGACAGGCCCATTACAAAATCCTGCAATCAGATCAAACACAAACAATTCATCAATCAAGTGTCATAATCACAATTATACTAAAGTGCTGTTGAATCTAACTGGAAAATGTTGGTACTGTATAAGATAAGTTTCTGTAACAGCACAGGTTTGACAATAATACCGTCTGGCAGAACAGAAATCAACTTATCACACATACTGTATATACAGTACTGAATTTAAACACATTGATTATTTAATTGCATCAAGTCTGTTATAAGGTCAGTCAGAACACTGTTGGGTTTCTGACTGTAGAGTATTATGACTTTGTTTTTAACAGCTGATGAAAGACAATTGGAAAAGAGAAAGGTGTAAATCCCTTACTCAGCAAACCATTCACAGCTCTGCACAATAACATCAGTAAAGAGATCAAAAAATAATAAAATAAAAAACAGGCAGAACAACCGATGTTTTATTGATAGTAAAGCAATGAAGCACCCTAAATTATAACATTTACACTTTCCACATATCCACTTTCTTTTCACTTTTCATGAAACAACAACCACTATTGTGGAGTGTGACATTCCCCCAATTCAGGAGGAAACACCTTTAGACCTCTGATAAAAGCGGATAACTTTATGGGAAAGAAAAAAGAGATATCAAATATGTCCCCCAACATTAAAAGTAAAGCTTTTTGTACCACAAGGTTCAGTTTTAGGCCCGTTGCTATTTTCTCTTTCCGTGGTTTCTCTGGGTAACATAATTTTAAGCATGGTATTAGTTTCCACTATAATGCCGATGACACACAGTCATATGTTTTAGTAAAGCCAGATGAGAGACACCAGCTTAAAAAAGTTGAGCAATGTGTGAAGGACATTAGACACTGGATGCTAATTAAAAACTTCCTACTGCTGAATCCTGATAAGACAGAAGTTCTGGTACTATGACCCCATGCAGCTAGAAGTGCACTTTCTGATCCCACAGTAACTCTGGGTGGCCTTTCTGTTTCATCATGTACTGTACAACAGTAGAATAGCTTGGTCTGATTATAGATTCCAATATTTCATTTGGAGCTCATGTAGATAATATTACTAGGAGAGCATACTTTAATCTCAGAAATATTGCCACAATAATACATACAGTATATTGTCACTACACTACTAATGAGGAAAAATTTGTTCATGTTTTTGTTAAATCTAGGTTGGATTATTGAACGCCTTACTATTTGGAAGTTCAACTACAGTAGTGCACAAACAAGCTCCAGTTAGACCAGAATGCAGCAGCCCCAGAAGATAGCACCCCTATCTTACCCACACTGCATTGGCTCCCAGGGAATTTTGCATTACTATTAAAATACTCCTATTGACCTACAAATAGGCCATGAGCTAAATGGTCTCGCGGCACAGTACCTGAGTGAACTGCTAGTGTTTTATGATCCGCCACAACTACTTCGATCAAAGGATGCAAAGTTATGGAATAGACTTCCAATTAATGTCCGGGACTCAGACACAGTCTCAGTGTTTACGTCTAGACTGAAAACCTATATATTTAACCAAGCATTTTTATGAATAGGTTTATCTTAGGTAAGGAGCAGATCTGGGAGACTAATGGACGTAGAGTATTATGGTGAACGGGCATATTTGGATGCTTTCTTCCCCACTCTCATTGATCACTCAAGTAAAAAAAAAAAATGTAAAAAAAATTTGGTCAGGATCACAGTTACAGTCAGAGACCCATGATATCCTTTGAGGAAAATTGGTTTGTGTCAGGTCTTAAACATTTATAACTCCCAAATGGTTTGACCAATCTTCTCAATCTTCTTTTTTCTTTAGGGCCCTCATATGTTTTGATATAAGCTGTGTGGGTACAAAATTGAGCGTAAAATCGGCAAGTTTTATTGTCTCTACACTTTAAAACCCCATTAACTTTCCATTGCGCACGTTTGGGCCAGTTTTGAAGGTCAGTTTTTTTTTGAGAAACGCATTTTTTTTCCCCCTTTTTCCGATTGGACCAAAAAATGAGCCAGGTAGTGCCGTGGGAAAAACAAGTTTTGTACAGGTCCCAAACAAGGCCTAATAACTCGAAGCAGTGCATTTTTCCCAAAATATGGTTGCCCATTCAAACTTTTAAAAGGGTAACCATTAGTCCATTTTTAATTCCTTAAAAATTAATAGAAAATCATTCACATTTCTCCCATTTCCCTTACCTTAAAAATTGTTGGCAGACTGCTGTGGTATCAAAGGAATAAAATACAGCACTACTACATCACTGTTTACTACCTTGTTATGTCATTCAGCAATGCATTTGTTTTTCTTACACAACTCACCCAGGTATATACTACACCAACAAAAGTATTTGGTCAAACCTGCAATGATAATGTATTCAAATACATACACTTCAATATGAAGTTGGTCCCCTTTTTGCAGCTATAAAAGCTTCCACTCTTTTTGCAAGGCTGTCCACAAGATTTTGGAGTGTTTCTGTGGGTAATCGTGCCGGTTCATTCTGTAGAGCATTTATGAAGTCAGGCACTGATATTAGACGAGAAGGCCAGGCTTGCAATCTCTGTTCCAGTTCATCCCAAAGGTGCTCAATGGGTTTGAGGTCAGGGCTCTGTGTGGGCCAGTGAATTTCTTCTACAATAAACTCATCAAATCAAACCATGTCTTTATAGTCTTTGCTTTGTGCACTGGGGCACCATGATATTGCCAACAGTTGCCACAAACATTGTGTGGTATGTCATGTCTTAGTATGCTAAAGAATTAAGATTTCCCTTCACTGGGGATGAGGGGCCTGATTAAAACACCTGAATTCAATAATTAACAGGTTTGGCCAAATACTTTTGTTAATACATGTATGTCATATAATGAACTATAATGAGCATGTCATAATGAACTATAGTAAAACATGAAAGTAAAGCATTTCTTTATTTTTAATTATTTTTTAATAAATATTAGGTTGTAAGATTTATGAGAAACAACCAACAGCCCTGAGGACATTTGAGAAGCAGAAGCTCATAAAAGATGATATCAATTAATATACAAAGCCAACAGAATTTAATTGCCAACATACTGTAGGCTATGAGGCTTGTGCATTTTAATCCACACATTTATTAGATGTAGAAGACAGACACAGCACATCCAAAACCTAGGCCATATATGTAGGTGTACTCAGTACATTTTATAATTAAAAAGCATGAACATGAACTTAGCAGTCAAAAGATCAATGTTAGAACACCAGGTGTAAGTAAGCTTGAAATATATGTTGCAACGTTTCTTACTTCAAAACTCACTGTGCCGTTGTGATCTGTGTCAAATGCAGTGAACAGAAAATGTCCATATGTGGATGCATCTGAAATAGAAACCAAAACACTGTAATTTTAGTTTTTACCTGCATCTTGTATCCAAAAACTGTTTTTTGTTGATTATTCCTCACACAAAATATTAATTCATTAATATATCATAGTAAAATATTTTTTTATTTTGCTTTAAAGAATACATAATAATAATAATAATAATAATAATAATAATAATAATAATAGTTTAAGTTTCATTCTCTTTTTCAACTTAAATTTCACACTATAATTTCACAATAATAATGATTTATTATTAATATTATTAGGTTATTTTGTTTACTAGCTATCAAACAAATACCTGCATGGAACATCACAATAAATACACAATATCCACAGATGTACTGACCTCCTTGTGGGAAGAACTGAGAGTAAATGTCTTTAAACGTGTCTTCATTGACCACACCACTTGGACATTCCTATAAGAAAGTAAATAATTCTTATTATTATTTACTATAACCATCAGCAATATATTTTTGGAATGTATAACTACCCTAAGAAATATAAATGACAAGAATGACCATACACCATAAACCATATGATAAGCGCCCTTTCTTTGGAGCTAAAATGTATTTCACTTAGAAAAATGTGAAGTAATAAGCAAAAAGCGATTTTATACGCTAGTAACTTCATGTGTGCAATAATAGTATCTCATTCCAAATAGCTGTTCTTTCAAGGACTGAAGAAGCCATTCATGTTGAGAGGCTTTATTCATCATCCTCTTTGTTGTGAGAGTTGATTATTCTTCGTTCTATCACTGTAGCTGATTCAGCAGCCAAAATGAATAGGAAAGTTCACCCCTGATTTATAGCAAGCGCTCTCAAATGGAATTGAACTAAGTGCTTAAAAGATAAGCCAGTGTCACTATAGTGTCATTAATAAAATGCCTGAGAAAACACAAGCATGAAGTGGGAGAGAGCTGGGATTTAGTAGAGGTCCATGTTCACTTGACCTCCATCTGCTTAGAAAACGTTACATACTTTATTCTTATTTTTTTATGTTAAACTACATATAAATGGTACTATGATGAATACTTACTGTAAATCCATCCATCCATCCATCCATCCATCCATCAAAGAGCCTCTGTAGTCAAACTAGAGACCATGGAGGCCAGTGGTGACCACTGTGTTTATTCTCATTTGTAAGACCGTGGTAGGACCTCATCAACATTCACACACTACGGGAACGCCAATTAGCCTAATCTGCATGTCTTTGGACTGTGGAAGGGAACCGGAGTACAAGAAGCACAGGAAGAACATGCCTACTCCATGCATACAGACCGTGAGAATGGGAATCCAACCCAGACCCTAGAGATTCAAGGCCACAGTGCTAACCACTAAGTTAACATACTGTACATTATACAGTTTATTAAAAAAATATTATACTAAAGCAGGCAACTCTTGTAGTTACACAGCAGAAATATAATTTTAAATTACTTTGACACTCCGTAAAATGCTAGTTATGTACACAGCAGGCACTGTGTATTGTTTGTTGTTAATTGGTAAGCTATAACAATCCAAAACCACTGTGTGTCAATCAAAGACATTTTGAATCTGGCAGGGCTTAGGAGATAGACACTAGAGGTGGTATGCTGGATGCTGCTTTGAGACAATGACCATTGTTAAAAGCGCTATATAAATAAATTGATACATTATGGTGCATGTAAAACATTTATGCCAAGATCTTGTGACTGAATTGCATTTTACGGTCAAAGGTATGTGC
>JAOVVA010000044.1:12596460-12615954 GCA_028565275.1 Leiocassis micropogon
TGTCACCTCGCACCTCCAGATCCTGGGTTTGATTCCTGTGTCGGGTCTGTGTGCACAGAGTTTGCATGTTCTTCCTGTGCTTGGTAGGTTTCCTCCAGGTTCCTAAGGCAGGTCCCAAGATTAGGCTAATTGCCGTATCCAACTTGCTTGTACTAATTGGGAATTAATATAATGGTCTCCATTGGCCTAAACGGTCCCTAGTTGGACTACAGAGGTTCCTAGTTGGATGGATGAAATGTACGCCCAAGATGGGAGCTGATCCGTTCCCTTTCCACAGCATTGTATTGCCAAATTCCAATGTTTGTGCAATAGCTCTGTTTGAATTTTCTTTTTTTTTCGTCTTGATTTCCTTCCGTAACCAGCTCTCTGGTCTTTACAAATGTGTTGGTTTATTCTTTTTAACAACAACAAAAAAAATGTAGGCTTCACAGACAAAACTCAGGGCTCAACCCAAAACAATAGACAACTACTGTATATTAACATTTTATAATGGTTATTTATTTAAACAATCAAACAGGGCACACCTGGGCTTCAAGAACAAGTGGTCAGTCGTATGTTCCAATATTTCTGAACACTAAAAACATGTGTGGGTTCAAACAAAAGGTTCCATGTAAATTTATAACAATAGATCATTTAGATGAGTACATCATGAATAGAAGCTGACATTCGGATTTATTATCTCATATTCCTATTCTCAAATCTAAACGTCTTCAGTGAAAGGAAAAAAAATAAGGATTGGCCCTCCAGTACTTTTAGAGGGGACTGTACAGTATATCAATCAGCCATAATATTAAAACTACTCACAGGTTAAGTGAATATCATGAGTTATGTCATTACAGTGGCTGCAGCCAAGGTGCGGGGTATATAAGACCATAAATAAACAAGCCTACGTGTTGGAAGCAGGAAAAAGAGTAAAGGTCTGACTGGCTTTGACAGTGAGCCAAAATTTGTTAGCTAGTTAACTGGAGAAGATCATTTCCAAATTAGCAGTTTTCGGGCTGTTCCTACATATGTTCCTATATGCAGTGGTTAGTACCTATTAAAAGTGGTTCAGTGACACACTGTGAAGCAGCGACAGGGTTATGGGCACAAGGCTCACTGATGTGTATGGGGAGAGTTGGCTAGCCTGTCTGGTATGATCCCAAAAAGACATACAGTACTGTAAAAACAATGCTGAAAAAAGTAATGCTAGTTGTAAAAGAAAGGTGTCAGAACACGGTGCATCAGCTTGCTGTGTATTGGGCTGCACAGCTACAGTCCAGCCAGAATGCCAATGCTTCGAGTGTCTTGGCTATTGCTGAAAATGCCTACAGTGGGCATCAAAACTAGACCAGGGAGCTATGCGACTTGTTCTGGTGAATTTTGTTTTCTTTTACATCTTGTGAACAGTTGACAACTTTTACAGTCCTTCTGATACACTACGCAGCTATAAATTTAGAAAATGCCTATGCACATAATATTTCTCCATTGCAGTGGAAGAATGCTCTATATAGCCTGTTTTATATAAGGTTGATGTTTTGTCTCTTTTCATTTCCCATTATCCATTTTTTGTGGCCTACACTTTAAAGTGCATAACTCTTTTTAAGTTTGCCTGTGCAAATAAATACTGAGGAATCCTACTTCTAGGGTGCTAGCATCGGTTTTATTTTAGCAAAGCAGAAAGGTAAAGCTCTACATGACCCTAAAGAACTGTTGAAAGTCCTACTGTAAGGTTTTAAAGATAGAGTGGGCATGAGAAGATGAGCTTTCCTCCACAGCTAGCCATCCATCACCTCACACCTGTTCAGTTATCAGAGGAACACAGATAGTGAGGAAAAAGACACTGTGATGGAGTTGATGTCGGAGCTGAGAGGATGGTAAACTATTTTGGAAGCAACGTGGAATCGTTTAAAGAGTGGATAATTGGAAATTGCTCTAATCATTATTTGGCATGAGTGCAGGTTGAACTTGGAATCCATCCTGCAGTGTTTGGCTGAATGGCATAAGAATTGTTCCAGACAAGAGGAAATTGAAGTATGTGCTCTATCAGTGTTAACCGACATTGAAAGTTTAATATATTCTGGTTAACTTTATCATACTGTCATAAACACATAATGCACAATAACGGTTTGTTGAAATGCTATAAAATTACCTACAACAAATGTCGCAAAAATAAAAATAATTAAAGAATAGTCTCAAAACAAATCTTGCTCATCAGGGAGAAACTATACAGTATATTTCCCAACATGCAGCTGCTTTTAAATCATGCATACTCGTGCACTAATATGTACCTTTATTAGTCAATACAGTGGCTGGTGATCATTTCAAGCAACACAAATGGAATCAGATAGACATATTTATGCCTATCAGGTAAATATTGATAAAGAAATAAGAACAAACTTGTCTTCAGAAATATTTCAAGAAGATGCATCCAACTAGAAATGCACGTCTGACATCATTCAATTAAACAAATAAACAAGCGGAACCTGTCATGATGTACTTTTGCCATCCTGTGAAGAAGCCTTGATAACATTAGTGAGAATTCATAATGTCTAGGTGGACAGTTTGTGAAATGTCAGTGCATGACCTGATCTTTGACCCTCACTATACAGTATATACAGTACGTCACCACTGTGTAGAACACTGATGTTAAAGTAGAAATGAAGTCAGAGGCACAAAGAACACTTTACAGCCAGTGGAATAAATATTTGGAGTGAACATAATGGTCACATTGCTACTGTATCTATGCAACTCAATAAAATATATTTGTGCCTCAGAGCTCTGTTGTAAGTTTATGAATAAACACACATATGCTGTACAAGTGAGAAAGCTGCATGCATAAAATACAGCACCCTAGTGTAGCAAGTAATATTGATTAAACACTCTTTAACAAGGTTTCACATCTTCTGTGCATTGATTTAATAGGGTTGGCACCCTTCAAAAGAAAAATTGCATCTTTTTTTCTCTTTCACAAACATGCTGTGTGGTACGACTTGTAACCCCAACAAATTAAATGAAAATTTTTGGCAAAAAATAAAAAAATAAATCTGTGTAATCTTGTGTAAAATGTGTCACTGCCTTTGACCATTTTATACTCCAGTATTCCTGGCATGGAATTTCTTGGACATCCATCACCATGATGGGAAGCGCAAACCAGATATCAACCCCCCTAAAAATAGATTATGAGATGATGAGATGTGATAATGGATTTTAAAACTATATAGACAGTCAAACAATAACAGGTTGCCAAGATGCATGAGCCCCTCATTGATGTGAGATGTTGTCAAGTTTCATCTATCAGCTGTAACCTTTTATAACAATGTGCTTTTAGGAAGGGTTTAATGAAAGAAGAAACCCACACAATGAAGAACCTGAGCATGAATCATGTGTCACTGGAAACACAAATAGAATATTTTGCTGCACTGAAATGAGAAGATGATAGGGCTGTTTTTCAGCTGGTCATCAATGGTGTCTTGCGAAGATTAAGGGCCCAGATCCTGGTTCATTCTTTTCAGGAGGTTACGACATGACCATAGAGGGCTTGTTTAATAGATAGTTCAAATGTGATCTTGTTGATCTTGTTCTAGATCTTCTGGATTTGAACCATCTCTGAATTGAAGTGGGGACTAACTTAAGACTAACAAGGAGCTTAAAAAATCATTAACAAGCTGTCTCTCTAAAAGTTTTTTCTAAACTTATTAGACATTATAGGACGAGGCTTGGGGCTAGTATTTTCTCCAGGGGAGGTTTTTGCAGTTAATTGGTGAAACTATTTTGCAGAAAAAAGGCACTACTTAAAAACTTTGGAAGACTGTTGTGTTTAAATAAAACTGCACTGTCAAAATATATAACTATATTACGATATACTATAACTATGTCTGGTTTTTTTTTAATATTGTTAAGCCAGTGTGGCCTGCTGTAGCTGACCACACCAGTTCAGTTCCCTAATCAATGGAGGATTGTGCTGATTTCAGGTAATGGGTACTGTATGTACTGGACTGTAGATGTACTGTACCATCCAGAGAAGCTGTTTTCTTCGGGACAATGATTATTATTATTATTGTTCGGATTAGATAACCATGAGCACACAGCCATGAGTGTGCAATCTCTGCACAATGATGTGGTTCAAATCAATGGACATAGTTTAATTTACAGGAAATAATTTGCAGCTTTACAGGAATTAAAATTCTGGATATAAATAAAAAATTAAATATGTATAAATGTATGGCAATGAAATGAAAAGCTTGGGGCTGTCAGAGAACAACTCACATTTAAAGAAAGTCTGTTTTAAACCAAACCCAGGAGCTTGATATACGGTATGTACTCCAGAACCCTGATGAGCTTGAAAAAACATAGTCTGCGTAAAATCAAAACCCGAAAGCTCTTTAATTATATAATACAATGTTAAGTCAGCTACAATATATGCTGCGTTTATGAGTCTGGATAGTTTCATTTTTCTGCACTTTAACATCTCTGTGTTCAGAGTGGATTTACAACTTTCCATTTCCTGCTGGCATCCATCAGATTTTTTCACTGCGCTTTCACATATATTATGTACATAGTCTGGGTCAATGATGCATTCACAATCTTAGGGCCTTCAGTACTGTGTATTGTGTGATTTACAAAGTTTAATGCTCCATAAAAGGTCCCTGCCTGCAAGAAAAGACTAATTTATGATCTGTTCTCAGACATAACCAGCTGCCTATGGCGTCAACAGCAGATACGATTAGAGCACATGCCCTGGTGAACCACAATTCAAAAACCCAGCGAGCATTTATGTATAAAGCTACAACTGAGAGTGATGTAAAAGTACTTCATGAGCACTGCAGGAGGGCTGAAACAATATAATGCCAACGCACAACCCCATTACTTAGGGCATGCACATCATATTTAACTGTAGAAAGCGATGCTTACTGTCATTCAGTGACTATGCCTTAGTTCTCGTGTCTTAAAGTCAACTTGCTGCATATTCAATAATTACAATTTTCAGCAAAGTCACTAGAATAATTTAAGGTTATTTCTCTGATTCTTTACAGGAGCAATCTGTCAGATACATATATATGGATATAGATATACTGCATGCTCATGCTCACTTTTACTACAATATTATTTGCACTGCTCCACAATTCCTGCTCAGGGTTTGGCTCTGTGCATAGAGCACTTAATCTCAATGAATTGGCAGAGTCATAAATGAGAGAATAAATGAGCATAAAATTAGGTTTCTGATTAGCAGCACACTTAATCCATACACCTCCAGCTGGACTTTGGAAAATGACAAGGTATTTGACTGCTAATTGACAAATTGTGCAGGTGTTCAAAAAAAACCCAAAAAAACCCTCAATCACATCTGTTCTGCTCAGAGATGAACCAGCAGAGACACACTCACATACTAAATCTCCAGAGACATATGCATGCAAAAACTCATTTAGTGCTAGGTTGAGAGTTCAGAAAATAATTCACCAGCTTCCTGTGGCAAATGAAACATAAAATGAACATATAATGTAAACCTGTGAGACGGTTTATTTTTTTAGCCTTTCTAGGAGAAGACCTAGAGCTTACATTAAACACACACACACATATAGTACACACAGCTTTTTCTTTCACTATAAAACATTTATGATGCAACTTCATCATGTGTTTAAGTGATCTCTGATCACAATCATTCATAATTATTACCGACCAAATTTCTTCTGCTCAGTTGACAGTTCAGCACTATCCTTTCACATTTAAACAATGCATTGGACAGTTGTTAACCCAATTTCAACTGAACAAAGGTTGCAAAAGAAGACGATTTTCCTTGTGTAAAAAGGCATAGTTAGTGGCAGATATTCACCCTGGACAAGGTGCCAATCCATCACAGGGCACACGTACACACACACTCATTCACACAGTACAGGCAATTTGTGAACGCCAATCAACCTAATCTGCATGGCTTTGGACTGTTGGAGGAAATCGGAGGAAACCCACTAGGCATGGGGAGAACATGCGAACAGGCTTGAGGCGGGAACCTGGAGGTGCAAGGCGACAGTGCTAACCACTAAGCCACCGTGCCGCCCCTGAAATGAAACTGAATCAATAAAATTAGAAAAAAAAAGAAGCAATGTTACAGTTGCTTTTGTTCCGATATTGTTATACGAGTAATAAAACACATGGTAGTTACCTTAAATTTAAGGCTAGCACAATACTTTGGTATATTATCAGCTTCAATATTGCTCACCACATAGAAAGCTGGCATGGTTGATGCCAGTTGATTTCTGTACAATGGAAAAGACAAAGACAAAGTGCATAGATCAGAATTGATGGGATAAAGCCTTTACACACATGAATTTAACCCTAGTTTCAGGTTTAGTCCCAGTGAATCAAATGTGCATGAAATCCAGTCTCAAGCACTACTCTTAAACATAACTCTTGGTTTTTAATCATATTGGCTGCATCACACATTACACCCACACTGGCCATCGGACAATGCCAAAAAGCTTATTTTGCTAATACTCCTATTCCTATTGCCTCTGCTACTATTACTTTTATTACTAGTAAATACCTTTTACTACAATTAGAGGTAATAATAGTTGCACTTGCTTTGTTCAGTTTTTTTTTTTTTTGGCAGAATAGCTGCGCCAACAGCAAGACTGAGGCAGGAATCTTATTTCTCCAGTGAAAAATCAGTTTTCTAAGTAAATAGATACAATTAAAAAAGAAGATATGTGGTGTGAATAATATTATAAACTATGTACACACTTTCTATATATCATAATGTTAGCTGTTAGTGTATTACCATGGTGTTTAGAGGCCTGCATTTTGAATTAGCGATGACTGACAGGAGGGAGCTGCCAAAAGTCAAACATTAATAAAGCACAGATGGTCACTAGACCCAAGAGACATCTCGCTTTTTGCCACTGTGAACCATAAGTGACAAAAACACACAAACAGACACACTGGTCATATTCATCATGGACAATTCACCTCCAGATCACCAGAGGGCAACATCCTCAAAGGTTTAATGCTTTTCTTGAAGGGTCAACTGATTTCCTGTACACATTAAACCTCTGGGTCTAAAAAAATGAGGCCAACCAACAGCCATGCTCCATTCGCCCTGCCTATTTGCCCATTTATGAATTAACCTGTGTTTAGATGGAGTCAGCTTCTACCAAAATGTCGACAAGCAGAGCTCCCATATTTAAGCTTCAAAACTGCTCTTCTAAAAACCTATTGGTGACGTCATGGTGGGTTTATCTAGTTCGTTTTATACAGTCTATGGTTCACACCGGTGGTGTTTTTTTTCTCTTATGCTGATTAGTTTCCCCTTATACGTTCTGTGTGTCATTGCTTGGAATTTGCTGTTGGGTTCTCCTACTTAAATTACTGATTGTAACCTTTCTTGATTTAGTCTTTTGATTCTTTTTTTTTTTTTATAAAAAGAAAGAAAGAAAGAAAGAAAGAAAGACTGCAACTGCATTCACCTACACATGCAAAATCCTTAGATGAGATACAAACCCTACACAGAAGTACCATGTATTTATTTTGGCTTTTGTACCATCATATTTTAATAGAGGATACTGAAAAAAAAATATGTCTCCATAGCTTTGACCAACAATACTTAACAGAAATGAACCGACCTCAGGTCACAGTTGAGAAAATGATGAGCCATGATTCGCAGTATGCTATGTAATGACAGGACAATTCATTATAAGCCATGGTCCAAAACACATTAACTGAGTAATATGCAAAACTGACAGAAACATAAATGATGGCTTATGAAAAAATGACCTTACTGTTAGAAAATTTATATTCATTTATTCATATAATAAATGTATAACGCTTACCCTATGCAGGGTCATCTCAGGGGACTTTGGGCACGAGGGGGGAACACCCTCGACAGGGTGCCCGTACATCGCAAGTCACACACGCACGCACAATTACAAGCTCATTCATACACTACAGCATGTGCAATTAGGAAAGGCCAGTTAGCTTACTCCGCATGTCTTTGGACTGTGGGAGGAAACCAGACTGCCCCGAGGAAACCCGCCAAGAACAGGGAGAACATGCAAACTCCGCACACACAGGTCCGAAGCAGGAATTAAGCCCCCGACATTGGAGGGACAAGGCCACAGTGCTAACCACTACAAAACAGCAACACCTGAACAATCATATATTTATTTTAAATATGGGTAATAATAAGAAGCTTGTTACTGCTGATGATATGCATATCAAGAGGTAAATTAGTTATAAAGTAGAAATAAACATTGGATTTTATAGTTACAAAGACATGGTTTAAACATGTTTTAACTCTGTGCTCTTAGTGAAGAGTTGTAGATTGTTTCAGTCTATGACTTCATGTATTTTAAAAAGTACTGTTAAAAATAATTTGATGAACCACTTGCCCCAGACACACTCAGGCAGCTTTTAATCCTGTATCTCTTAATCACTTAATAAGAGAAATTACAAAGTCCTTTTTAATAGTGAAGCCACAAACAAGCATCAGCATTTTAAAATACCGTACTGGCCTTTTAAGATAAGGAAGCTAAGCTTTGAAAAACCCAGTTTGGTACAAAACTGGGCTAAAATTAGGTATGCGATTATAAAGGAAATTTAAATGGACATCAAACACATTCACTCAGGGATAGAACCCTCCAAATATTTAAATCAATGAGAAATAGATAAATATATTGTACAACTATAAATTGTAGATGGAATACAAATAAATTTAAATTATTCAGGATAATAGACTATTAGATACTATATAATGCATAGGTACACTTTCAGCCAACACTTAAACTTGCAAATCGCAGAGGATTTGTGGGGAACTATTATTCCACTTTTAGCTTTGCAATTAAACTAGAGTTCTAATCAGACTGTTTTAGTGAAAATGTCAAATTTGCTTTTAAAACTTAAATCTTGAAATGCCTCCTTTGCATCCTATTTTTAAATACATGAATCAGGAGATACTATTGGTTTATAAAATCTTGTATCAAAGTTAGTCATACTGAAATGATACAAGAGAACATTTATACTGTCTAACTTTCTAAGCCCGTCTAATTTGTTTAACCCTCATAGACCAAAATCCTTTAAAATTTTGAGTAGTGTTTCTGAGCAAAATGTAGTTCTTTCGTGTAGACATCAAGGCTAAGCTATGGACACGTCTGGCATTTTAAGCAGTTTTGCCGCTGTGCAATCTGTGGTCAGAATCTTTGAATTTAGATTTGCTGCAAGCCTATGACTGGACTACCACAGTATATCGAGAATGCATTAGGAATAGAGTCAATGAATAATTGTATTGTGCTACAGATTAGCTTTATCTTTCCCAATAATCCCAAAGCCAGCTAGTGTCACAGCACCCCTCCATTGTATCTTCCCCTTAATGTGGATTGATACTCAGAAACAAGATGTAGGGCCTCATAACTGGCGCATTCATGCTGCACACCTTAGTAAAACTGATGAGAATGTCTTTCAGTCCACTTGAAGCTAGCCGCTGAGAACCTGTCCTTAATGTTCATTTCTCAGACTGGACAACCATTAGCATCCATTAAGTCCCAGTAATTCTAATGGATTAAGACAGTTCTCATTTAAGCTTCCACAAATGTGTGGGTCAACCTTCTACCGTCTGTCTGGTTATAGCTAAAGCCACCTGAGGGGGAGAACAGAAACTAAACCGGAAAGGTCATGTCAGTCTTTTACCCAATGCCTAAAACCACTAAGCTCGAATAAAAAAATCAAACTAAAAGTTGCTGAAAACACATTGCCCTTTATGTTGTGGCAATGGCAACAATAACTTATTTTTATACACAAGTGGGGTTGCTTGCCGTCCATACTAATACATTACTACTATTATATGGTTGTGAAGGTTTCAGTCATTCGGAATCTCACTGATCAAAGCATACAAAGAACACGGTCTTTACTGGTGCATAAGAACTGCCAGTTTGCAGTACACACAGCTGTATGCAATGTCACTGTGTGATCCCAAACATTTTGAACTGCCATGCCTTTTTTATTTAAATAAAGAAACATCCGAAATCACCCTACTGTAAAGTTAATATGTTTCTGTTATATCTAAGCTCAGTAGCCTGCTCATGGTATGGCTTGTTGCAAAGGACTGAAAGGATTTCAAAATGGTTCACGAAGATACTGTTGATTTCTGATTATTGACACTTTCTTTAATGGTTTGTTTGTTAAAGTATATTCAAATTAAAATAAGTCTGCCATCACGCTCTCGAAGCTTAACCACAATTGTGCACCACAATTGACCTGTACATTACCCGAGTGATTTTCTGTTTTAACATAATGGCAAATCTATTCACTAAGTTATATTCAAAAAAACCTGTCATGGTAACAAAATTGCCACATTATTGTTGTCATTCCATTTGTGCTTTGTTGGCCTCTTCAAACATAGGGCAAATTGTTGGCAGAGATCAAAATTGTTGGCAGTGAAACAAAATCAACTGATGGGCCACTCATCAATCTCAGCAATAAGAGTTCCCTGGGCAAAACTGCACATGCCAACTCTTCAAACAATCAGTCCTTGTGTGCATCATCCCCATCAATCTTTAGATGTGCCTTTTATGATTGTATTTTATATCTCATATGCCCCCTGTCTACACCTTGTTGTCAACATCAGAGATAACAAATACTTACGCTATTAAGCTGATGTTGTTAAGCAGAATGAAATGCAATGAAAATGATCAGTTTACTTGTCATTACACTTTTCTACCACTGGGGGTTTCTGCATATGCATCCAAATACACGCACATCGCAAACTTGCTACAGTACAGTACATCACATCCTAAATGTGCATATGCATCAGGTATGCAAAAACTACTCATAAACATGGTTGATAAATGAGTTTAATTTTGAAGAAGATTTGGCGATCATTCAAATGGCTCCAGCACTTCTTAAGTAATGATTTGATCAAATATCTTCAAGATTATAACAATGACAAAGTGCTACTGTATGACTTTACCACATATTGCTGCTGTAATATACAGGTACTCCTAGTTTCTGTGGTGCTATAAGAGGCCTTATAAGAAATTTTTTTTTATAATAATAACTATCCTTACATAAACCCTTTGTACGTATTCTGCAATGGAAACACTGAAAACACAGAAATGTCACTATGAAACGAATGACAAATCAAGTTTTAATTTGAACCTGAACTGCAAGCTCCTGGTTGTGTTTAACGTAACTCATTTCATACAGATTGCACACAAAAAAATACGCTTTTCATCCAAGTCTTTCACTAAACCTTTAAAAAAGGTTATAAGACCGTGCAGCAAAAAACATTTTTAAAAAGGACACCCCCTGTACAGACTGTCTTTGCTAATAATCAACCTATTCGTTCATGGCATAATTTTTTAAAAAGGGAAAAAAAACACAATATGAGTAAAGGTGAAGAAAGGTCCTCTCAGGCATATAAGCTTCTGACAGGCCATTAACATAACTCATCCTCTCTGGCTCTTTAGTGTACAGTTCAGTCTCAAAGGTTCTGTCAGAGACTTGTGAATCTTGTGCAAGGACACATTGAAGACAAAGGCCAGGAGAAAGGGTGCTGTGACCATCGTGCATGCAGTGCTTCCTCTGCTAATGGCCGGCGCCACAATTAATGTGACATAAGCATCCTTTGTATTCCTCCTGTGTGTGTGCGTGTGTGTGTGTATACACCAGTGCTAGGCTGAGCTAGGCAATATTTATCTTCACTGACATACCAATTAGTCCTTAGTTTCATGAGGGTTATGAGACAATGGCTCTGTTTAGATCCATGCTGCTGGACCTGCAGATGAAAATCAAATAGGTGTAATAATAATAATAATCTTATTCTACTTACAGGAATACATAGGGCTGGTTGGTAGTAATGACCCAACTATATTAAATTTAATTAAATTAAAAAAATAATAATTAAAGTTATTATTATTATTATTATTATTATTATTATTATTATTATTATTTTGTGTGGCAACCTGATGGCATAGTGGTTAGCACTGTGACATCGCACTTCCAACAGTGATGGTTCGAGTGTCGCCTCAAACCTGTGTTTGCCTAGTTTGCATGTTCTCCCCGCGCTTGGTGGGTTTCCTCCGGGTACTCCGGTTTTCTCCCACAGTCCAAAGACATGGAGATTAGGTTAACTGGCATTCCCAAGCTGCCCTGGGTGTATTAATGAATGGGTGACTGAGTGTGTGCATGTGCAATGGATCGGCACCCTCTCCAGGGTGTACCCTGCCACCCGCGGCCCTGTACATGATAAGTGGTATAGACAGTGAATGAATGAATGCAGAAAGATCGCATCATTTCTTGCAAACAAATTTCAAATCTGCTCACAGATGTTACTGGGTTTGTTTACGGCATTTTCATGGAAATATTTTTTTGTTGGTTCGGTTTTGGATTACAGTGGCTGTTATTTTTTACAATTATTTGTTCATTTATTTTTCTTATGATTTAAAGTACATTAAGTCTGGCTTTGCTAGGAAAGTGCAACTTTTGCTCTCAGGTCTATTAAAAATTAAAAGTACAAATTCTGAACGTAAAGTGAACTGTTGTCCAATTACAACCCAAAGCACCTCTTATTCTAGGCCAGTGATCTGAGGTAATAGCTAAATTAACGATTCACAAATCTGTCAATAACGCTACCAGCTACTATTAAAGATCCCATTATATAAATACAATGAATAATGACATGTTCCAAAATAACTCTACGACGCTATATATACTGTATATCTGACTTTATGCGTCGTTCCTTGTCAAATTACATGACAGCAAAGATTCCATTAAGATACACTAGGCATGATGTTTATGTTTCAGCAGCACAAGCAAGTCATGGATGAAATCATTTAATCAGTCAGTCATTTAACAGTCTGGTCGGCAGTAAGATAATCCTTCACCTCCACACCATCATTAGCAGCTACAGTAGGTGCACCGTCAAAGTGCAATCAGAGCTCTTTGTGATAAAAGCAGACTCTTCTATTTGGGTTAAATACAAACCTGCCATTTAGCACTACAGTCCTGGTCGCAACACATTTAATATTTATCATGAAAAGACAAAAATTAAGAGCTAGAATAATTTAGGATGAGCCGCAGAACCCTTTTGGCAAACATATTGGCCACTGAGTTATCTATGATTAACCCCTAGAACTGTTCTATACTATGGTGTAAACTGTAATTCACACTGTACTGTACTACGTATAAATTAGAGAAAAGGAACTCTAATGTAAATATTAAGAGCTTTAAAAAAGATCTATGTGATAAAAGACTGGTCGGAACTGTGGACAATGAAACCCAGCGTTTTATTCAAGTAAGAGCGTATCATTTTTTAAAGCCGAAGCTGAAGTCTACAGTAACGAGGTTTTCTCATGAATCCAACCCCAGTGATGTGTAAGATTCTAATTTGCTGTTTATTGCATCCGTAATGGTCTATTTCAGTTTTAGAACTCCAATACCCAGCTTCCCTGGGGTAGCTCGCCAGTTTACTAACACCCACCTGCACACAATTACACATTACGCTTCCAGCTCAGATATTTAAACCTCTTGGTCTTCACAGTAGTTCACAGACACTGCAGAGAACTGTGTTGTGCTCCTTATTCCTTCACCTTTGACCCTCTGTGTCTGTTTTCTCATCCACTATTCAGGTCAGCCCTGCAGCAGCTCACTCAACTCTCCGCCTGTCTCAGACTCTGACCTTGTCATTGTACAGTACCTATGTCAATGTGGACTGTCTGCACTTTACACATTACTAAACACTTTAACTAAAATTATGTTTCCATTGCTTGTAGAAGAAAAAATACTAAAAGAAGTCTGAAAAAAATTAAGTCTGTTTCTTTTACTTGATTCTCTGTTTAAAATAGCTAATTTCTCTGATGACACCACTCTCATGAACATAGCATACTGTACATTCTTTTATTGTGAGGAATACAAGTGTGAACGTTCCTTCATGGTGGGTGTTATAATCATCTTTAAATTCCTAAATGACTTACTGCTCAGTAAACTCTAGGATCCATGGTGGCATTAGAGCTGGCACATCTTCAAGAAAATGTTATCTGGCATTGAGGGTCTAGTTTAATGGAATCTGATCTGACCTCGGATCGGTCTATAACAAACTTGTTCCTTCCAAGTTATTTGCTCTCTCAAGCACCAAGTACAATGGAAACATACTGTAATTTAGGTCACTTGGAACTGCTTGTATATATACTGTATTGACTAGATGGCAACGAATACAGTACATTCAAGGTTCTACTCAGACGTTCTATAATGTTGGACAGTTGGTCTTAACCAGAGGTGGGTAGTAACGAGTTACATTTACTTCATTACATTTACTTAAGTAGTTTTTTGAAAAAAATTACTTTTATGAGTAGTTTTACTGCACCATACTTTTTACTTTTACTCGTTACTTTTCTAACCATTTACTCTACACATTAAATATTCTTTATTTATGCCAGAGAAATGCACCGGTGGATCTACCACGTGACTGTGTTTCACCGATCAGACGTAGTGACAATAATCACATGACTCCATTTGACCAATCAGCCGCAATAACAATAACCACATATAGTCAAATCTTCAGCCATGGTAGACGGCAAAGGAAACATGTCGCGGTTAGTTTAGCTGCTTTATTTAATGTTGCAATGTTAACATATATAATTAGCAAATAAGCTACAGGCTAAAAAATATAGATTTCTTATATTTGTTCTACTAGACACAATTTAGGGTGAAGTGAGACCTCTTGGATCTAATGTTATTTTCTATCTGCTGAGCCATTTGGAGGGCAACTGAATGTACAGTACAGTATATCTTACACTGGAAATAGTTTACACTGTTCAAACATACATATGCTACCTACAGTAGGTATTTATTTCAAAAGCTTTATGTTGTGAAAAAGTAAGATTAGGAAGTTTGTGTTTCTTGTTCCTTAAGTTGCTGTTTTGTAAAGATATTTAGTTTTATTATTATTATTTTATTATTTGGAAATGTCAGAATTTGTACATTATAGTATCTTTTTTTCTAAAAACATTATGATGAAACAGTTACTCAGTACTCGAGTAGTCTTTTCACCGAATACTTTTTACTTCTACTTCAGTAATATTATTTTAAAGTACTGCTACTCTTACTCGAGTATCATTTTTGGCCAATCTACCAACCTCTGGTCTTAACATGTACAGTAAAACACTGTAAAAATCCATGCTGATGCACTGAATCTACATTAAATTTTTCATGTTGGTTTTGTTCCTTTTTTTTTTAATTTATATATCTGTCTGTCTTATTTTTTGTCATCCTGTCTTATTTCCTTGTCTTTTATACTGCAACAATATAACCTGCATTTTGCAGAAAGAAAAATGGTGGTGGAAAGACCAAAAGCAACAGACGAGCCTTGGAATGTATAAAATCAGATTTTCTTTGATCCATCTGAAAATATCCACTGTTGTTTCTTTGAAATAAATCTAAGCTACAACCGGCACTGCTGTTAGTTCTTTCCACTTTACAGGATGCAGAAACATTTCATAAACCAAGGCAGGAATGAAAGCGAAGCCTCACAATACTGATAAAATTAAACTGAAATTGCTAATTGTTTGCACTTAAGAAATAAACTTCCTTTTTTCTTCAAGTCCTGTGTGGCCGTTTCTGAATTGAAGCTAGAAACCTTCATACTGTAGATGCAGCTGACGTCAATAGCCAAGTGGAGACAAAAGTAAAAATGGAAATGTTCAGTATGCAAAAAGATTAAGCCTAGCTGAGGACACAAACAGCTCTGCTTGACAGCTGGTTGCTGAGCTTGAGCTCATCTTGGCAAGCACTGGCCTCGCTGTCTACTGATATGCAAAGAACGTTCATCATTGGGAACTAACTTTGAGGAAAAAAAGAGAAAAAAAAATAAAATAATAAAGGTATGGTTCATTGAGATTCATAACCACCCCTTTCCATATGCCATCACCTTTTCACAGTCAGATCTGATTATAAAAGTACCTTGGTGGTCCCAGAGGTGCTTTACATCAAGCAAAGTTGGGTTCAACAAGGTTAAAGGTGGAGATGTATTCTCCTTATTATCTCAAAGAGATAATTACAGCTCACATGGTAAATGCAATGCACTGAAACTACAGTAGGTCATTAATAAGTGCTCGGGGATTACCAATGTTTAAAGTAATAATTGCTAGAATAATGTAAAGACACCTGAATTTCTAGTTTCTAGTTTTCTACAGGACGGAAATGCATTTTTTTTTCCTAACGAGACAGTGCATGAAAAATGAAGCCCAACCGAGGAAGCAAATAGCACTGCCTCAGTTTCAGGCAGGAGGTTAAAAGCATCCCCTGAATCACTGGCCTTGCTGTGTAATTGTGTTAAATGACCCATTTAAACAAAACACTACAGCTATGAAACAGAATAAAAGTGCACTGTAAACCTGTCTGTGTGCAGGTTTTCAGGCAGAATTTTAGTCACATGCAGTTACACACACGGGACAGAAAAAGATTGAAGATCATTTTAGAATATGGAGAGGATTCTGTGCCAGAACCAAAAGCTAAAGATTTTAGCTATTCCACATTAGACAGCGTAGGCACTTACACAGATTTGTCACTTAATGGATTAAACAAAGTGAAATAGAGTTTAACATGGTGCTTTACGCTCAAGCCACTGCATTTAATAAATCAGTTACAAAAGAGAATATATCTATTATACAAGTTTAAAAAGCTCTGCCTGATTGCTTAAGAAACCCGAAAAAATTATGCAATTGTATTATATATGTTCCAAGCACATACATGGCAATCACTTTATACGTGGTAGACTTTTAAAAGTGGTTCAAGTCTCGAGTTTAACCAAACCAAAGAGGACAGAACCCCACAATCTTCAGTCATTTTACAGGCTGTCAGATATTTCACAGACCGATTAAGGGAAGAAACCTGCTGTCCTATTCACACTGTGATATTCACATATTAATCTTCCCTGATGGGTAAGCTGATGCTGTCAAGCAAAAAGCACTTGGTTTATGCAAAGGCTGAAGATCCACAGAGATGATAGAATGGAAAATTGGAACAGAGTGTGAAGAGGGCTATAAAAAATATTTGATGAAGTTATGATTATTTGCAACTGTCCTTGAGGTCCAATAAGTCAGAGAGGGCTCGCGGTGTGCCAAATAAACTAATCTACTCTTTAAACAAAACAACATAAAATGAAACTCTTGGAATGTTTATCTAATACTACATATCTTCCTTTTCAACTGTGTGCCAAAAGTAAAAAAAAATATGGATTTCTTTCTATTTTATCTTTGACTCCTCCACTCACATGTATTTTCCTGTTCACAGTCACTAAGTAAACACAGCTCTAATGCCAAAACCTCTATCTTCGCTTACCCTCGGAGAAGCTGATGAGACCGAGCAGGTGCAGCAGCTTGAGTGAGGCACACACGATCACCACGATGCCCAGCGTCTGCAGCCCCTCCGTCTCCCACACCGTGGCCAGCATGGCACCCTGCCCCAGCTCATGCCAGCCCCCTGGCTCCTGCACCTCTGTGCTCCAGTTCCCCAATGCCCACGCGCCCTCCTCCACAGTCTGACATGGGCCCTGTACACCAGGGCACCCACGTGTGCCACCCAGGTCCTGTTCCAAATCCAGGCTGCGTGGCTAGGGGTGAGTGCTCAAGATGTCAGCGGACAGACAAGGTACGAGAAGCAGATGAGAAGAGGAGAGAAGAGTTTGACCCACTCTGCTGTGTTAGTGGTACTGTGCTCTTGTTTGAGAGACTGTATTCAGGCATTTAGTCTCAGCAAAGGGGAGGGCTGGGAACGAAGTAGAGGAGAGAAAGCGAGAGGGAGGGACAGAGGGAGGAAGGGACTCAAGAAGTAAACTGAAAGAGGGAACAGTGCAGCAGAACAGGCAAACCTGACGTGTTTTACATGTCCAGAAGACATGATGCACTTTTTGCTGTTATTCCCATACACTGTAAGCCAATTCTTTTTTAGCTAGACTACACTAGATTTTCAGCAAAGATGCTTTTCAGACTCTTGAGCTCTTTCTTAGTTAAAACCTAAACCTGGATTGTTTATATTCTGTAATTAAAACTTAAGTTAAATGGAAATATTTTTCTCTATTACATTTCTTTCTACTCTATTGTCTACTTGTGCCAGATAACGCGCATGGGAAAGAAAAAATAAACATTCTGCCAAACTGTATAAATTATCTTCATTAGATGCAAGACGAAACAGATAAAAACTGCCAGCTCATATGGATTCATCTGATTTCAATCCAAACATCACTAATACCAAACATAGTGAGTCATTACTTCTGCTTCCAAAGCCAATAGCCATTGACCATGCCCTAGAATACTTAACTACTGCCCCCTGCTGGTCGTTTGGATTTGCAGTTTTGTATTGGTCCTGTATTCCAATGATAAAGGCAGACACTGAAGTCAGCTTTACTAAAAGAATTCAAATTTTGTAATATTAGGGTACATGAATATACATAATAAGTGAGCTGTTGACTATATGGTAAAAAGTATGTGGACACTCCATTTAAGGTGTTTTGGCATGTCCAATTTGCTCATAATTTATAAATATAAAAAAGGGTGTCTCCTGTTTTGCCACCTACTGTTAGTTCCCTGAGATAGACTCCCGGCCCCGGTGATCCTACACAGGATAAACATTATAGATAATGGATGAATGTATACTTAAAAAGTTGTACACATATAAATTCCCACTACATTAATATAGATGTTGAAAAAATATTATAAAATATAAAATCCAGTTAACAATAAGCACAAATTGGGCCAAACAAGCTTTTTTAGATCTGTTGGATGTTTGCTGGGAATCGGATCCATGCACACAGAATGAGGAAAAAGGAAAAGGCAAGAAAATAAGCGCAGTGATCATAGTTATTGAAGTGTTTGGTTGATGTAATTCTTGTGGACATCAGGTTTCAAAATCTACAGTACTATAAAACCTTCATGACAACAAGCTGTCTGTGATGATTGAGGAACCTGGAGGAACCGAGGACCAGATAGATAGAATAACTTCCAAGTACAAGAGTCAATGATAGTTTAGTTGAGTCTTTTTCCATTCCATACTTTCAATGATGCCATTGAAATTTCATTAAAAGCACCCAGCTGTTTAGTGTCATGCTCTAAAGTGGTACCTTTCTAAAATGAGGAACTGCTGCACCACAAAAACATCATTCATCATATTGATGACAGCTACATGACATGAAAGAGAATCTATAACAGGGTCATTAAGCTGTGTGCAGACCAGTTGGGCAGTCTTATGGGACTAATTACATGCCACTCAGTAATACCTGTTATGGTATGCAAATGGCACAAGGTCTCCAATATTTAGGAAACATTAAAATTAGCCTGTCATATTTATAAAGGCACCCGCTGTGAAAGGCAAGCAATTAAAGTCTATGATCTGTGGCTGCCCTGACCGGAGATGCATACACAATGCAGTGCAAAAGTGCACATTGTTTTCTCCTCTGCATCACTCTCTCTCTCTCTCTCTCTCTCTCTCTCACACACACACACACACACACACACACACACACACACACACACACAC
>JAOVVA010000044.1:12628274-12638352 GCA_028565275.1 Leiocassis micropogon
TGTCACTCAAAGCAGGCTTTGCCTTTAATCTGGATTTTTCCTTGTGCCCTGTGTGGCAAAATATGTAAAAAAAAAAATATGCAAAAACATAATTAAAAAAAATCATCTGTTTGTTGAAGGCCTTCTATTAGGAAAACAGAACCTCAAATGTAATTCTAATTACAATACATATTTCACATATACATATATATGCTGCATATACTGTGCGTGTGTGTGTCTGTATAATTATATATATATATATATATATATATACACACATACATACATACATACACACACACACACAGCATGAGTGTGGTTCAATTTGTGGATATTTATTTATACACTTCCAACAAATATGTAATTTATATGTATCTGCCATCTACCATGTACTTACAGCTCCAAAGGATTGTCACGCACACACACAAGACGTGAATGGACAGCCGATGGTCATGCAGTACCCTGACAGAAGACTGATTGGTGACTGTGGGATCTTATTTTTGGTTTCACACTGATTCACACACAAAGCAACACCTCTTCTGAGTTTCTAGTTTTTGAAGAATCATATCATATCATGTCAATGTTACATAGCATGCCTCCTGGACCGAGTGCTAGAAATAATTGTTTGACTGGAATGCTCAGAATGTTCTGGAAATTAAAAGTCTTTTTTTTTTTTTTTTTAATAATATACAGTATGATGGTTGTAAAATCTGATTGAAATCTGTTTTGACCAAATTACTGGTGTTTTTGCACAGTTATAAACTTACTTTATTTTCCACTAAAAAGAAGGATATATAAATTATATAGATAATATATGAACATAAAATTCTAAAGAATGCAGTTTATATGATTCATTAACAGAATCATAATGGACATACCATACATGCAGCTCAAAACGTCATTCATGTAGTTAATGCCA
This sequence comes from Leiocassis micropogon, assembly GCA_028565275.1. Lineage (NCBI taxonomy): Eukaryota > Metazoa > Chordata > Actinopteri > Siluriformes > Bagridae > Leiocassis > Leiocassis micropogon. The sequence goes on from JAOVVA010000044.1 coordinate 12,629,173, forward strand.
AAAAACCCACTCTCTGATGAAATGCTTTCACATGTGTAATACATGATCTGTTGCCACATACTGGGTGCCATTTCTCCTCCTACATTTTTTACAAATCCCAGCACCTGTAATTGGGGTAACCGGTCATCTACTTAACTAACAAAGCATATACAGTACAAATCCAGCAAAGCCATTTAAGGTGAAAGTAAGTGCTCTGTTTAAAGGCTTGTCTCTATTATCATCATCTCATCACTTGTCATATCAGCAGTGTTTTTTTTTTTGCCACTGCTGTCACTCGGTGTCACTCCTCCAGAGAGGCAAAGATCAGAGTCAACAGAGCCATTTCTACACAGTGGCTATTTTTATCAACAATAAACAAGAGCTACCAAGAGACGAACCTTTCTCCTTAGGAGATTTCCAAAGTTTTTCTAAGGAATTCATATTGATCCATATATAAATGATAATATATCTATTCCACAATGTAAAAAGGTACACCCCCACCAAGCGCTAATTAGACAACTGCATGGTTATTTGCATTCAGTCAGGATATTTTCACAAGTAATATCCCAGACGATAAACCATATTATCATAGATTCTTCATTTTAACTCCATGATACTCCTGAGAATTATATGTCTCACACATCGGGGCCAGTTACAGACTACAGATCAAAAGAAATAGTTGCTAAACCTTAAGTTTAAGAGATTTAGAAAACATTCATAATCAAATAAAAATAAAACAAAAATACATAAAGTACAATAGAAAAAGGGGTATCTGACCTACATTATACTGTAATGTACCATGTCTGACTGATGTTACTGTATAGAGTCAAGTTAAAACCTCCACAGCACATGAGTCCTTGTTGTGTACAGCATAGTATCAGTTGCATCATTTTAGGTATGTATGTACTGGTTGCTCCATAATGAATTAACTAATCAAAGCAAAATGTCTAGAATTTTTTTTAATATTTAATCAAAAAGATCAACTATGACTTACTTGATTTATGATAGGATTATACTAATTGAACCTGGCAAACTAATAATCTAAAGTATGATGTCTTGCAGCAATAATAGGTACCGAGATTAATGGGTGCCAAGAAATATCCATTTAAAAAATTGAATAGTCAGTGCATGTGAGTGGCTAATCGATTCATCATTCTCTGTATAGCCTTGCATAATTAGACTGGCACAGGGCCACATCAACTCCACACCCGTCTGGCACATGGCCCATCAACCTGCGCATGATATGGCTTTTTAAGTGAGTTAAAAACATTAATGTCAGAAAACTGTGATGACAGATGTCCAAAGACTAGAACAAGGTAAAGCTTTACAAGGAGACAAACATCTGTCATTCTAAGTAGAGCTTTGCAGAGATTGAACTTTTAATTATGCCAAACATAGGTCCTAACTAAGTCCTTTATGAAATGGATTAGTTTGGCTTAGAGAAGTGTCCTGTAATGAACAGCTACTGCAATTTGGCTATTAATATACTGAAATATCAACATCATAATATGGTTAAACAAAACTATTTGCTAAATGCATTTATTAGAACTAGAAAGTAAAACAATATGCATTTTGTTCCCCATGTTTAATTTCTATAATAATTAAAAATGATATAAAATTACTGGTTTGTTCTGTATACAGGGTCGCGGAGCCTATACCAGGAGACAAGGGGTATACCCTAGACAAGGTACCAATCCATTGCAGGGCACACACACACATTTGCACGATCATTAACACACTACAGGCAATTTGAAAATGCCAGTTAGTCTAACCTCCATGTCTTTGGACTGTGGGAGGAAACCGTAGCACCTGAAGAAAACCCACCAAGCGCGGGGAGATTATGCAAACTCCATACACACAGACCCAGGGCTATCATATCTGGACCCTTATATATATATATTTAAAAAAAATTAAGTTTAAAATAAAGGTCACTGTTGGAAGCTAATGTTTGCTATATTGTCTATATAGATTCTTGTTTCATTTCCTGTGGTTTTTAGGACTGTAACCTGTGGATTCTTTTAATGATTTTCACTTTGGAAATTGTTTCGTCTCTGGCTCTATCCTAATTCGTTGTAAGCGATAACCACTTCACTAATTCCTAATGCAAACTTCAATATTAAAATATAAAAACATGTTAAAACTCTCAATCAGCAACTTAAAAATATGAACAAACTCATTTGTTACATAATTCACCTAACCGACTAATCCCATGTACACCATTTATATACTGTACAGTCTAATTTGTATGATGCCCCAAAATATTATTTAAATTCATTAGAAAGACTGTAGAGAAGCCCTGTATTTTATGACTTTCCTGATCAATATGCTGCCATGACCATTTAATACAAGTGATTATTGTATAATTATTGTTGTTTTACCACAACTGACTAGCTGTTGTAAGCTTTGATGCAATTACACCTTATGTCACAAGCATCACAGACAGCATAAGATTTCTTTTTCACAGATGTTATGACACACTTCATAAGTCATGCAAATTGTAATGGCATACAATGTCACTATTTAAAAATGAGTAACCAGCATAACTATGATTATACGACCACTGATAATACAGTGCGACTCAAAAAAGAAAACCATCATTATTTTTTTCAGCAATTAGAGCTTCACTAGCTCTTACAGTATATTGGATCAGAGTACATGGGCCAGCCTTCACTCCCCATGTGTACCAAATGCAGGTCTGACCAAAAGTGGTCCAAGGTAAGAAAAAGGACAACAGGGTCATTGGTGGCCAAGGCTTACTGATGCTCGTGGCGAGTGAAGGCATGTAGTCCAATAGAAGAGCCACTGTAGCTCAAATTGATGAAAAAGTTAATGCTGGTTCCCATAGAAAGGTGTCAGAACATGGAGGTCATTACTGTTTTAGTTGCGAAATGGGCGGACCAACCCAATATTAAGCAAATGGTCATAATGTTATGGCTATGTTTGTCTGTTTTGTTTTGATAATTTAATTTAAAAAAAGTGAAACTTAGCCTATAGGCTATATATATATATTCTAGACGCAACCACAATCATGCGGAAGACTGCTGACTTGACAGTTGTACAGACACCCTTCACAAAAAGCTGCAGAAATTTCATTTCTTACTTTGGGGGAAAAATAAATTGAAAATTTAGAAAAAGAGCAACGGATGCCTACAAGTATTGTGGAGAAAAACCTTATTAGCATGATATGTACTGGATAACTGGATAACTGTTTTTTCATTTATTAGCATGATCACACTTTAAAATCATGTGTCTCTGGAGTAATCTGAGTCTGCTTCATTTTGCTTTAATTTGCTAAAATTTACATCTAGTAAGACCATGTGAAGACGTTATAGTCCCTTGTACAATATTAATTCCGGGCATTCTTTAAGCACTTATATTAGGGCGAGTCACGAGCTAAAGTAATTAGCTAGCCAGCTAACTAAAGTTACTGTCTTGTATCAGTACTGTACATAAAACAATTTAACAATAATACTTTTATAACACAGTAACTATAATACAGTAAGAGAGAAGTCTCAATGGTTAGAACAGGAAAAAATGACATTATGAAGTTTTTGTACATGACAGTCATATCTTATAATACCACTAAGAATCGGAATCAGAATACCTAGCTCTATGTTCTTTGCCTAAGGACATCATTACATGTCAGTAACATTTCCATAGGCCTACATACTGTAGTCTACTTCATTTTGTTTGTTAAAATGCCTTTGATATTACTGGAACTGACTTGGTATTTTGGTGCAATGAAAAATGATTGTACAGTTTTCTCTGCCATTTTGGCTAGCTGACAAAACACACACACATAGGATGTGTATTATGCTTCTGACTGGTAGTAAAATCTATAAAGATGTTTGATACATCTGTTGTATGTGGACATTTCCAGTATATCCCAGACCTAATATTTACTGGATAATAACTGAGCCACAATAACTCAGCCCAACTGGTTTTATATATGGAGAGACGGGGTGAGATTAGGGAAAGCAGGTAGCGGACCCAACCAATATGTGGCAGAGAGGGGATGAAATGTATTGTTTTGAAAGTGAAACACGCATTGCTTTACATTTATAAATGTATGCATGTAATAATAATAATAATAATAATAATAATAATAATAATTATTATTATTATTATTATTAATATTATTAATATTATTATTAATATTAGTATTATTAAGACATAGATAAGTTTACAGTGCCATACTGTAACCTTCAGAATGGTCACTTAATATCTAAGTTTCAACAATATAAATTTTTTTTTGAGATGCACTGTGTATATATATATATATATATATACTGATATACACCATACTATTATCGCCAGGTCAACTGAAAAAATTAATTACCAACTATACACCAGCAAACTGGTGACCTGATCATGGGGACTAAAGTCCAGCCTGTCTGGTCCAAGCCCACAGAAAAGCTAATGTAGCACAAAGAAAAAAAGAAAAGAAAAAAAGAAAAATCAAAAACAATGCTGACCACAACAGAAATGTATCAGAACACCCGGTACACCTGGCCCAAAATGCACAGGGACCAACAGGAGACTTGTTGATCTGACCTACAAACTCTCTATCCTCTGATCGAGGACCCTTGTGATTGGCTGGATAAACATGTCCAATCCACAGAGGCCCCACCCCGCACCCCACAGCAACCAAAGGATCCCTTGCTAACACACTGGTGCCAGACACCACTGGATACCCTGAGAGACCCCGCTTAGCCATGCCCTCTCCTACAACACAGTACAAACATTCAAACTTTCTGCTTCAGTTGCTGAGTTTTCCAAAACTCATTTCATAGCTTGAAGTCAAATTAGAGGCTTAATTGTGAAACAGCTGCATTGTTGTTAAATATTATGCCTTGTATAAAAAGTTTTATTACTTTTAGATTACTGAGTGATCAACATAAGTGCCATTTTAATCCTACTAATTTAACAGACTTGTACAAGATTCAAAGATAGGTGTTTTGTTAGGTCTTCGTGTTACGCAATTAGGAACCAAATATGCTCACTCTCGCTTTAGCCTGTATGCAGCGTCGAAGGGGGCTGAAGCCTATCGCAGGAGAGTTATGGCACAAGGCAAGGTACATCCTGGACAGGGTGCCAATGCATCCATAACACATGCACACACTCACACACTCATTCACACACTACAGGCAATTTTGGGGAACGCCAATTAGTCCTAATCTGCATGTCTTTGGACTGCGAGGGGAAACCAGAGTACTCAGAGGAAACCCACCAAGCATGGTGAGAACATGCAAACTCCATACACACAGAGGCAGGACTCGAACCTGGCCAGGAATCAAACCCAGACCCTGGAGGTGCAAGGCGATAGTGCTAACCACTAAGCCACAGTGTTGCAGCAAACATGCACAATTGAAGTTAAAATAAAATACATATTTAAAGAAGACATATAATACCCATTTTCTACAAAGTAATACAATGTTGTTTAGTCTTAACGAGGTGTCTGTGAAAAGCTTTGGTCTAAACACCTCACGGATCTATCACCACAGCCTCTTTCTCACCCAGCTAATATTTTGTTATTTATGTTATTTAAAATCTCATTGTCGGATCAAAGAGGCAAGAGGATGCAAGTGCAGATAATTTTTTTAAATAACTGTATAAACTAACAAAGCAACAATACAGAGGTTCCACATTAACTGAATACATGAACTGTGAACATACTGTAAATGATGAATATAACCTTGATGTGATGACACAAGAACAACAGCAGACTCAAAACAAAGACATACTGCAAAAAAGAACTTAAAAACACAGACTATCCGGGGCAGTCTCAACACTGGTGAACGTGGTTATGATACAACAGGAGAAGAACCAATGGCAGAACAGTGGAAGAGACTAGTCATAAATCAAAACACAAGCACGTGACATTAGATGTCCACAGCTGAGCATGAAGATAGAGAGACATCCTCAAACAGTGTCCTCAATGCGATGGCATGGGGGAGCAAAAATGTTCAGAAATAGGGGTCAAAGCAAGTTGCACACAGGAGGCTCTGCCCTAGGGTGTCCTCCTTGTCTGCCAACCTAGACATCATTGTGAGTTCATATTTCCAGGTAATGTTCCTGGTTTAAATCAATATATTGTTATTTATTTCGGAAAATGATTGATAAAGAAGATAAGGACTTGTACTCACACATTTGGACATTGTTACTGGCCATGTTCACCTCTCTTGTTTGACAACTTGGGCAAAGGAAACATTCTAAAATATCATACTGAAAACTCTTTAATAGTTTATAATGTACAGTAGAAATGTCTAAATCCAAATTAAAAACATGCAAACTTAGGTTAGTGATATACTGTATATAACAAATCAGAAGTATATGGGTTGTAGTTTTAATAGTTTTTCATTCCTTAAAGATCTAGCGTAAGGACTCTGAGAACCACCTGTAAGCAACATACAGTATACTGTATAACAGAGAAGCATCTTTGCCCTATATACAGTAAGATCCAAATATAGAAATCCCAACACAACATTAACAAATCCAGCAAGTCCTGTTTTTAACCAGCATGTTGTCTCATACTGTTCAACATAACAGGTTATACATAACAGGTAGCCATGTGGTTGCAGAATGAGCGATTCACACGTTCAAAATAAGAACTTCCTCGCTGTGATTCCAGCATCCTTTCCCACAAAACAGCTTGTGCTCAATATAAAGAAGCAGAGCTTATACACAATAGCACATGGCCATTAAAAGTCATTTTTGTATTAGAGAAAAGCTGATAAACAGTTTTAATCTACAGCACAGAAGGACTTTCAGAGAACCAGTGTGTGTATTTCTAGAATGTGTATTAGTCTGTGAAGTTCTCAGGTTTTTTTTTTCTTGCCATAGTTCTTCATCAGTAATATTGAAACAACTCTCATTTAAATTTTCTTTGCTTTTCCAGTTTTGGAAATTCAACTACTTAATCAGGTGGATACAAATATTTGCAATAAATTTAATCATTGCTCAACAAGTGGCCATTAGACATGCATGTTATAACATAACGCACAGCCTGTCATCAATTTAAAAAGTGATGCCAAAGACGTTTACTGATTTTTATTTTATTATTTTTTAAAATTCCACTTGCTCAAAAATCAACAAAGTTGTGATTTCTATCTAGCAGTATCGCTGTCTTCTAAGTCTGAATACTAACAACATTAGCAAAATCAGAGAATCTTTTCCACTTTTTTTTTCCCTTACCATCATAGCTTGCCTCTAAAAGTCCAAACTGCTCCAGAACCTTTACAAAGAGAACAACTACCACCAGCACAGCAATCATCTCCAACCCCTCCAAGTTCATGGTGCTGACTGAGTCACGTCATGGTGTGAGCGCAGCCCTGGACACAGAACACTCTGCTGTGAACTACAAGTAAAGACTCCGTCTCTTCACATCCTCCGTGAGCACCGAGGAGAGGAGAAGAGGAGAGGAGGAGAGAAGGGGAGGGGCAGAACTGGAAAGGGAGCAGGGGAGGGCAAGGTGGAGTGATACGGATGACAAAGACTAAACAGATAAAGCTAAGGTGGACAAGAGGAACTGATAAGGAATCTCTGGACAGGTATTAGGTAGGAAGAATGGAATGAAAAGATTGAAAGACTATTTTCCCCCCTCCCTGTGTAATTCTCCACAATAAAGAGGATGTTTCTGTGGAGTTTATCTTTCCCCAATGGACACATTCCGAATAAGATAATACTTCAGTCCATCTCCCGAGACCCGGTGTCAGACAATACACTGTGTGTATAGCTCTGAAGCTCTACAGACCTCAGGACGCTGTCACATTCAGCATCTGTTACCAAGGAAACTGGTCCTGAAACAAATACAGTAAGGATCCATGCTAGACACGATGACTGTTCCCAAAATATTGCACTACATTTCATGCCAAACTCACTATTATTCAGCATCCCTGTGGGAACTGCAACTAATACAAAGTGCAACAATCGTGTGTTTAAAAATGAAGCTAAAAACATGACATTGTAACACACTTTTGAAGGCAGTGGAGCAAACTGGATGCCTTATTATACATACTTGTGTGTGTGTGTGTGTCTGTGTGTGTGTTCAAGCCTCTCTCAGAAGGTTAAGACAGCTGTTTAAAGGACAGCTCATTCTTCTTTAGTGCTGGAATAATCACGCTATTCTGTTGGATTTGATTATGGCAAGAGTCTGTTGATTCCCCTGCTAATGAAGCTGGATTAATGCAATTAAATGAGCAGCCACCTCACCTGATTGCCTACAAGGTCAAGCTGTCACACATGATTAATTAATCTCGCTGTAATGTAAGCACTGAAAAAGTTGTGAATACTAAGCAATATGAGCGCCTATAAGTGCCAGATAAACGGGTTCTTAATAATGCATGAACTACCTTTGATTGAAACGTAAATGAAACTTTCATTCATTCATTTATTTTAGATACATTTTAGCTCCAGAAACATCAAAGACAAGAAACCATATTCAGTCTCTGGTATCACAGTGGCAACACCACCCACCCAAAAAAAGGTTTTGCATGAGACTGAGAGATTAAATTACCCCCCATTACACGTCCTTCAGTCTGATGAAGGATGATCGGTTTAAAAGCAGAACACATTCCTTTGGATCATCTTTAAAACCTCTGAATGTTTCGATGATTACTTCCAGATTGGGTTTGTCATGGAGCACAATAATAAGAGCAAGCTTAGCGAATGCGTGGCATGCACATCATAAGAGGAAAATCTTTGCACCATGCAGAGATTCCTACTAAACGATATTCACAATGATGCTTTTCCACACATTTATCCTACAGCAGTTTCTCTCATCAATCATGTGCACATGGGAAGGCAAGCAGGGATTAAAGATTAGCTCAACCAGGGTTTTGATTGCCATCATCAAGAGCTCCAATTGAATTCAATTATCCTCCCTATGGTTGTAGAGTCATCCACAAGTACACGTTCAGCAATTTATTTATTTATTTGTTTTTTTTTTACTCAAACAAACAATTTTGTGTAACTGGTCATAATTCTACAAAACAACATGTAAGTTACTGTATCGGGAAATAAACTCCTTAATGTGTTGGTGTAATAGTTCACACTTTCTCATCACTTTACACAGGTAAGAAAGGAACCCAACATGTTTCAGGTAAAACACGCATACGCGCACACGCACACACACACACACACACACACACACACACACACACACACACACACACACACACACACAGGTCCTGAGTGATTGCA
>JAOVVA010000044.1:12653288-12666298 GCA_028565275.1 Leiocassis micropogon
CTAAGAAGGCACTTGGAGAGACGAGTGAGCTTCCTTGCTGCCCAATGCAAATGGCTGGGAGTAAATTTATTTTGCAAAGGCACGAAACAGCAATAACAGCACATCCAACATCCATAAAACACACATCAAACCCACACACACACACCCTGGCCGAAGCCACTAACCCAAAAACCTTTCCCCAACAGGGTGAACACCTAACAACCCCCCCGCAAAGCATGATGGTTACCAATCAAAACCCCGCCCACGCCACAATATGTATGTATGTATATATATATATATGTATATGAATGTTATACAGTGCTTACTTTTCTGTTTTCAACAGTAAAACATAAAGACTGTTACAGAATGAGATTGATGATGCTGTAAACTGGATTTTTTAAATAGTTTTTAATGTTTCTCATCTACTATTTTTTTGTATTTAAACAGGTTTTGTGTGATTGTACAGTGGAGCCTTGGATTGCGAGCATCATTCATCCCGGAAGTGTGCTTGTAACCCAAAGCACTCGTATATCAAAGTGAATTTCCCCCATAAGAAATAATGGATTCGTTCCACAACCCTAAAAATATTCATGTAAAAATAATTAATACAAAATATAAAGTAAAAAAATTTAATAAAATAAACTGCACTTTACCTTTGAAAAAAGAATCGTAGTTGGTGTGAATGAGAGAGGAGGAGGGGGGCTACTGTGTAGGACGACTTTTACACGCACACACACATATCACTGCTCTCTGCTTCTTTTAGCGTGAATGTAACAAGGAAACTCTCTAATGACACCTCCTTTTGAGGATTTCACAGAAATGTCATGTTGCATTGTCATCTCCCACACTAGAGACCACATCTCTCGCACTGCAACGGCCTTTTTAAGATTTTTCTTTATGCGGCTCGTTGTTGCAAGAACAGTCACTACACTTGAACACAAAATAAAAAATGCTTTATGTGCACACACACACACACAACACATGATTACAATGTCATAGTAAACAGTACACGCGCACGGATGTTGACTATACGAGTGATGCACGCGCACGGAGACCGAGCATGGGAGACGATCACCCACAATCCCACAGCAAAGAGAGAAGAACCATTGGCTCATGTGATGCTCGGCAGCGTATTTGTATGTATATCAAGACCCCGCTCGTTTATCAAGTTAAAATGTATTAAAGAAATTTGCGCTTTTTGTGAAACACTCACAGACCAAGTTACTCGCAATCCAAGGTTTTACTGTTTTTTTTTTTTGTCAGAGCGCTCATTTGCGACAATACCCCTGCACAACACCTCTACACATAACTCTACAGTCTATGTTATAAAACTACTTTATATATGCAAAAGGACATCTGAATATCACACCCACAAGTGCTTATTGAACATTCCACTCCAGATTTAGTCGCTCCTTGCTACTGTAATAACCTTCACTCTTCTGGGAAGACTTTTTGGAGCATGGCTGTGGGGATTTGTGCTCATTCAACCACAAGAGCATAAGTAAGGTCAGTCACTGATGTTAGGTGAGAAGGCCTGGGGTGCAGTCAGTGTTCCAGTTCATCATCAGGGTGTTCAGTGAGATTAAGGTCATGGCTCTGTGCAGGTCACTCAAGTTTTTCCACACCAAATTTGGCAAATCTTGTCTTCACAGATCTCAATTTATTTATTCACGGGGTATTGTCATGCTAGGACATGTTTGGGCCTCTTATATTAAGTGAAGGGAAAAATTGTTATGCTAAATTGTTATGCTAAACTGCCAAGCTGCTCGAACACCCATGGAATGCACTGGACAAACAAGTCCGAGGGGAACCCAGAATCTACAGTTAATGTTGATGGTTTAAATATTATGACTGATTAGTATATTACAAGGTATGAACAGGGATTAAGGACTGTGTTAATACAAAATTAAGAAAAGGCAAAGAAAAATGTAACATACATCCACTGCATTTTTCCACTATATTTAATGGTTTAAAAACATTGGCTAGTTTCCTGAAACTAAAAGTGTTGAAGTTTTAACAGTAGATAGATAACACACACATTATTAATAATGCAATCTGTTCCCCTGGTTTAAAAAAAAAAAAAAAAAAAGAACATTCTGATGGATGCCAGAGAATGAGATACATGGCCATATTTATACAGTGGGGGTTTTATGGACATGTAACTCATTCTGTGGCATCCATCAGTACGTTCTGTTTCAGGATCAGCTCAACATTTGATCTGATATTCATTACATTTAGATTGATTCACATAGGAGGGCTAAGCAAACATGCAAAAACATCATATCAGGGAACTGAAAACAGCATAGATCATTCACTTCATCCTTGCTAATGAAATGTGATCAAAACAAAACTGATACAAATAGACCCACACGATTCCTGATGGCTTCAGCTTTAACATTTTAATCAAAGCTTTATACCAACTGAGGAATCATAATAAAATCATGACAAAAATTCTGTTCAATTTCAGAAGATGACATTTACGTAAAAGATTAACAGAAGGTCAGAGCTTTCTGGCATCTGGCATTTGAAAAGCTGAAAATAGAGTGACAGAACCAGTTGCTCGATTATTGCAGTTACACTTCTGACAATTTTGCGAGTTACCACATAGGGGCAGTATAAGACAGTTTTTTCAGTGGTTGAAAAGTTCTAGCACAAACCAAACCTTTATCCAAGTCATACATACTGCATTTTCTATTAATACAGCTCATCACACACAGTCCCTCGAATCGCTGTGACAGGTGGTTTAGCCAGCAATCTGTCTCTTAGGAACATATTTTATTACAAAGCCCTTGGTCATTGTTCCAAGCAAAGTAAAGCAAAGAAATTCAATATTCAGGAGCAAGCTGGAAACTTTTCATTATTTCAATTTATTCATAGAAAGAGTGTCAGAGACGAAGATCTCTGCATGAACCCAAGATCTCTGCTTGAGCTGAAAGTGTAATGGATTTCAACTGAATCAGCAAAGAACTGGCAGGTACTTTGATTATTTTCCAGTTCTGGTCGACACATTGCACTTGAAGCATTAGGTTTTACAAAGAAAGCTTCATTCGTGTTCACATGCATGTAAAACACCAGACAGGGCCTATTTCAGATCTACCTATGGGTAAGTTACAGTACTTTATACTGGTAAAAAAAATTGTGCACAGTGAGGTGCTGCGTTGTTTTTGTACCAGAAGCCGTACAAGAAAATCAATAACAGTACACTGGAAATATATGTGTAGATCTAGTCTGAGGTCAGTTGTTGTTTGTCATCGGACCTGCACATACAAGCTTGGCACAGGTCTTGCTCTTCCTGACTCAACCCTCCCATTTTATCCGGGCTTGGGACCAGCACTGCATCTAGTGGCTGGGGTTTGTGCACTGGCTGGGAATTGAACCTTCAGATCTAGTCCCAGGTCAGAAAGTCAGAAAATAAAAAGGAAAAAACAGCTATAACCCTTGTGTTGTGTTTGTCTATTGTTGGTGCTATTACAGTACTTAAAATGTACTGTTTTTTTCTTTATGGCCTTTGTCCATTTTATCCCGGGGGTCACCACATGGGATCATTTGATCTGCAAGATCTGGCCCAGGTTTTATGCAAAATGCCCTTTCTGTCACGACCCTCCCATTTTCTAACCAGGATTTGTGCCGACACTGTTAAGGGTCTTGCCCAATGACCCAGCTCAAACCCCCAGCCACATGATCAGCAACCCAGTGCCTCAACTGCCTGAGCCTCCCGTGGTCCAACTGACTGTACAAAGCATTACTTTTCCCATTGTGTAATAGATTTAGCCAACCTCATTGCTAGTCATAACTACAAGATTTACATTAATTTTACGCTGAAGAATCCTCACTAACTTAATTTATTCCACTTGTTTTTAAGTAAAATTTTTATTTAATCATATTTAAATAATGTTTATAATATTTAACTACGCTTGGCCATAGACCAAAGACCTTATTGTGTCATTATCAATGACTGCTAGGTTGGACTGACATGTCGAAGTTTAACCAATGTATTTGCAAATTGAATTGGGGAAATATAAATTAAAACGATCTAAACACTACAATTTACTTGCATGTCATACTGCACCAATAAATTTTTAAAAAAAAAAAAGAACACCCTGCCAACATAAACTAGAGGAGTGGATCTTTTATGCTTTGTGGTTTTGTGCCAGCCAGTGCCACAGGAAAGACTGCACAGGGAGACAGAAGTATGGATTTCAGTAAAATCAGCAAAATATGGAAGCAAATGTGACACCATCTGTCAAAACACTGAAAATAAAAAAAGCCACAACCACTTAAAAAAATGCATGCTGAAGCTTTTGAAAACCCTCACATTACAATAATTCCCAATAAAAGTTCCCAACCCTGGTATTGGAACACCCATAGAGCTGATCGTTTTAGTGCTCCTGTTCATTAGCTGATTTATTGAAAGAGGTAACTTTATATTCAAAATATATAGATGAAAAAAAAACATATCAATATGTCAAAATTATAAATATTCTGCAAGGAGAAAATGATTTTTTTTAAAAATTAAACAAGAATAAAAAGTCTCCTAGCTGGCTACAGAAAAAAGAGCTTACTGTATCACGCTGTCATATCTGCCAGAGGTGTTCCTAGGTTCTGGTGAGTTCTGGTACAGTAGGTGTCCACTTTTTCTGCACAATGCAACAATTACTATTGTATTATTTCTACATTTTAAAAGCAATCTAATATAAAGTAGGTGTGCAAAAGCATGATGCATATCTGGAGTGGGGCTTATTAGTGGAGTATATTACAACATAGTTATTTTGCTTTTCCTAGAATGCACAAGTAAAGTAGATTCCGAAGAGAGAAAACTATAATGGGAGAATGTTCTGGTTGTTTACCTACAGATGCAGCACGAAGAATCTGTTTATATTTCACAGCATTCATGATTCAAGTGATTTTCACCGGAACTGTCACTGTGTTTCACAAAAAAAAAAAAAAAAAAAAAATCCACACATAGTGTTATACTTCTTTCCATTTCTTTTTTTGACATAGATGTGCATGTGGAAACAAAAAAGTCAAATTTAGACTGTTTGCTGAATAAAAATTCAATACCATGCATTAAGATCTTTGCATAAAGTAGTTTCTTCTATCTTGCCAAACTTCTATCTGCAACTTGCCAAATATGCATTTTACTACATTTCTTTTTAGCAATTAACTATGATTCTTTGAAGAAAAGCTGCCTTTTGATGTTATTCATTGAAGGTTTTATCTTCAAATGAGCCAGAAGGACTAGCAAAGCCACATCAATGAAATCATTTACTGTATGTAGTTCTTTAACACCGAGTTGTTATTTCCCATTGTGAGTAATTAATGCATTTAAATCAAGTAAGCTTGAACGACTAGATGCAACCAATTAAACATGTCAGTTAAATAGTGTGTTAAGTGTTTTACAATGTGTCTTTGAGCTGGAACTGCTTGACCAAGCCCTCACAAATGGTTTTTGTTTAATTGTTTATTTATTTTTTGTCAGGCAACTAGGATGGACATGAAAAACAAGGCATGGTGAGAACATCAGTAAAGATTGGTTTCCAGCCCGCCCTAAAGAACAACCATCACTCAGATGGCTAATCAGGTATATCGGGTATATTAGCACAAATTTCACAGTCGGCCCACGGTGAGGTCTGACAGCCTGGGCTGCTTACCTATTTATAGCCCAGCTCAGGTACCCAAGGGAAACCCTTTCCCCTAGAGATAACTTACAAACTGTAACCAATACAACTGTATGTCTTTCAACCTTGTAACTGAGCACTTAGTGTGCTAGAATTCCTCCCTATTGTCCCACTTTCCATATGTAGACTGTGGTGAAGATGCTTTAAAATGTTGTTTCTATCACAATTTCGTACAATCAGATCCTTATACTTGTCCATTTTTCCTGCTTCCAACACATCAAACTTTATAATTAACTGTTCTATTATTGTGCAATGAGTCCCATCCGTAATCAAGAAAAAAGGCTTCTTTTGCAAGGAGACAAAGTTTGGACTTTACAGCAATGGAAAAACGTCACGTGGTTGGATGAGTCCAGATTGACCCCATTTAAGAGCAATGGGAGTTTCAGGGTAAGACGGGAAGGCCATGAAGTGTTGAACACATCATGCATAGTGCCCTCTGTACAAGCCTTTGGAGGCAGTGTTATGATCTGGGGTTACTTCTCTTGGTCAGGTCTAGGCTCAGCAATGTTATGTGGCAATAAAATGAAGTCAGCTGATGACCTGAGTGTACTGAATGTTAAAGTTATCAGTGGAGTGTTTCTTGCCTGGTAGCACAGGCATATTCTAGGATCACAGTGCTAAGATTCATCATGCTCAAATAGTGAAAGGGTGCTTCTGGAAGTCATTTTCACACACTGGCCATCCTGACCATAACCTCACTGAATATCTTTGGGATGTACTGGGAAGACTTTATGGAGTGGATTGACTCTCCTGTCATCAATACAAGAAATATATTTGATATCTTCAACTGTAGATCAAATCTGCGAATCCTTTCACTTGAAAACATAAAAGAAAATCACCACTATTAAGTTTCCATATACAAATACAATGACATCTAAACACATACAAAATCAGAAAATGCAAATTACAACTCTTCAAGGACATTGCTTGACCAGGTTGGATGCTTTCAGGATTTCAAATTTTAACCACATGATGAAACATGGGCCAGACTGAAAACAACTTTGTTTTCCATCTATATGTTTCAACCAGATCAACAAAATTGAGATTCTATAGTAATTTGTACAAGTTGTGGTGTTTTTCAAAATGTCTTTGCCTGAGGCCATCAATATGTTCAAAAATAGATTTAGAAATCTGTATGTATTTGAACACCAGATGTTTTATCACTGCTCGTGTAGAAAGAATCTTTTCAAAGATTTATCAAGAAACGTAATATTCTTATACAGTATGTGGCAGTGCATAATTTGCATTAATACTCAAAATGGCTGAAAAGGCATTTTATGGAACCTAAATTTCCAAACGATTTTGTGCTTTCTGCTCACTGGTCCAGGCATTTACCTAATCCAAAATTGTGACCTATGCAGCAGCATGCTGGCTTAACATTAAACACACAATTATGTGTTCAACATACAGTAGAACGTAAATCTGCTTCACAAAGATGATAGGAGGTAATACATGTTCCATGCTTAATTTTAAAACATTTTTTATTTGAAATGTTTATATTTATATCACACCTTTATATTACACCTTTACATTGTATTGTGCACTTGTAAACGTATCTAAATAATTCATAAGGCTGACCTAAGAGTAGTAAAGCAGAAGTGTAGAAACGCAAAACAAATCATGGTGCTTATTTTTATTGATTTATTTATTTATTTGACCGATGCTCTGGTTTATTTATGCATGTTGATGGATTATGTTTTAAACCAAATGAAAACTTCTACACCAACATAAGCATGATGAGCAACTTATTTTGTCAAAAACAAGCAAGTGCAATTAATTCAAAGATGCTAGACCTGAACAATAAGTCACAGCACAAGTTAAACTGTGTATGGAGTATTACAGCATGCTTATACACGATGAATATATTTCATGTTGTTATGGGGATTAATGACAACAAAAGTGGCACTTTCTATGCCTTCCATGAACATGATAAGCTATTGATTACATCATAAGCAATGAACAAAATAACAATAAAAAGACTGCACTTGAAAAATGAGACAGCACAAGATGAACTGTGTATACGGTACAACACAATTACTTTCATGTACACATTTTGTGTTGTTATGGGGAATAATGAAACGAAAGCAAACCGGCCCTGCATTTTCTGCTCAGTTATTGATAAATAATTTGCAGCGCTCAGGAGCTTCTTTACATGACCATTCGTCTCATGTGTATGAGGGCACAAGATGCCTTTGCTTGCACCCTCATATGTGGTCTATTTATCAGCGCTGCTCATTTGTAAGTCATGAGTCAGGAGGAAAAACTTATCAGACTTTTAGACATCTTAAGGATAGAACATCATAAGAAAATGCAGCATTTTAGTTTTATTGATGCTTTAAACCATGACCTTGACTGACCTTGGGCTTTATGATTACTAATATTTCTTAGTGCTGTCTGGCAATATAAGGATCCATAAAATGCGCAGCCTTGGTAGGGAGAAGATGGGAAGATGACAGATGAGGGAATGGAGTTATCAGTTTTAACAGTCATCAACTACAGCAAAGAAGAAAATTAAGATGAAGGTAAATTACAAGAATAGGAAATATTTTTTATTAATATTCATCAATATTCATATTTTAAGTGAATATACCACCAATGTAAACCATTGGTGGTTTAGGAACAGGCACACAGTGAAGTTTTCACACAGTCGACTCAATTGAAGCTCAGTCGAAGTAGAAACTGGCTAGAATAAAATATTTTCACTTTTTTTTTTTTTTTTTTTAAAGTTTTACTGAAGAAGACAGAGTGTCAGGGTAAGAAGTGAAGCATATGAATCCATGCACTTATCATTCACAGTGCCCACCGTATAAGCCTCTGGAAGCAGTGTTATAATCTGGGGTTGCTTCTGATGGTCCTGTGGCAATAAAAAGAAAGTCAGCTGACAACCCAAATGTACTGAATGACCACGTCATCCTGTTTTTTCTTCCCTGATGGCACGAGCATATTCCAGGATGACAATGCCAAGATCCATCAGGCTCAAATTATGCAAGAGTGGTTCTTGGAGCATGAGGTATCATTTTCACCCATGAATGGACCACCACAGAGTCCTGACCGTAACGCAACTGAAAGTTTTTGGGATGTACAAAAATGTATGCAGATCTGGAAGAAAATAAATGTTATGACATTGTATAAGGTTGTCGAAACATACTAAATGCTATAATCAATGGTGAAGGTAGTCCAACATAATATTAGTGTGTGACTTGTTTTTAGCCAGGAAGAATATAAAAACTTAAATATTGCTGTTCTGGAAGTGAACTAAAAATAAGCCTTAAACATTGCAATTTTTTTGAGCCCAGGAGGTGTTGGATTAAACTAACTGTGCAGACTCAGTGAAGTGAACAAGGAATGAAATCTGAGCTCTTTAATTGGTCTTAGTAATTCAAGTGGTTAGCAATCTTTTAAAACTTTTACATTTTTTTTAGTTTTTTTAGTTGGAACAATCTAAAAAAGAAATTTGTAATGAGAAAGTATTAATTATAGTTACAGTGTTACAGAACTCATGCATTTAATGCTTTCTAATTTTAGACTCCATAATAATAATAATAATAATAATAATAATAATAAAAATCCATGTTAAAAAGTAACATTGTTACAGTATTTTAAAACTCATTGCTCTGGTCTATTGTTACTGCTATAAAAACCTACTTAAATTTTAGTTTAAAAGAAAATTTTACATAATCACAAACTCCACCCTTCGTCATTATAAATACACAATATTCAGTCAAACAGCTTTATTTTTTCTCACTCTTTGGCCATGATGATGAGCCTAACACATAACATGCTGCCAATGCCAATTCAGCAAGTCCACATAATGAAAAAGCAACAGTGTCCATCACCAGCAAAATGAGCTCCTCTATTCAGATTCCTGTGGTGAGGATCAGTCTCGTGCTATTTCTAACGTTCTCACTCTGTGCGAAACCGACACTGTGTTAATGTATTCCCTGCTGTTCGGTACCTGCAGCCAGCAAGCTATTTCTCAGCGCCGGGCCTCGTGCCTGAGTAGGTAATGCATTTACTTCTATTACTGTTGCTGGTAATGCAGTTTTTTTCTCCTTGATGGTGTTTTCATAGCTACAAGACAAGACAAGATGCTCCTGATGTTCAAAGTAGTTTCATTTTTCACTTCAAATTTACACTTTTATTACACATGAAGACACAATTGCAGTCTGGTATGGTTTGTTACATGTAGGCTCCAACCTTGGAATGTGCTTCACAACAGCGCTACATATGTCAGCATTCTACTGTCATACACTCACCATCCACTTTATTAGGAATATTGGTGCATGTGCCCATTTAGGCAGTTATCCAATAAGCCATATGCAAATACCAGTCAGCAGCTTCGGGGAATGTCCACATCGAACATCAGAATAGGAAAATGTAACTGTGACATGGTTGTTGGGAACAAATGAGTTCGTTTCAACTAGTATTTCAGAAAATGCTGATCTCTAAAGAATTTCACACACACAACAGCATACAAAAAATTAATCATACTCAGTGTCGTGATGCAATTGCAATTAAGCTGCTTTTGTTATTTCATAGTTTCACTACAATTACCATTATTATTATTATTATTATTATTACTACTGCTACTATTATTATTATTATTAGTAGTAGTAGTAGTAGTAGTAGTAGTAGTAGTAGTAGTTTGCCACTGTATATTATTTTCATACTGTTAATAACTCTTGTTTATTTATGCAACCATTAATACAGTACAATTATCTTACCTCACTAAAGACATCACTACATACTTCCACAATAAAATACCTTACCAGCTTACATGGCTACGATATCCATGATATCCACGATATCCATTATATCCATTATAACCTGCCCATACAATTTTATATTGCATATACTGCATTATTATACACAATATTATATTAGGAATGCGTATAACTTGGTACGATCTAAATCTCATTTCATTGTAGTCATAAAGACAATAAACCTATTTTTTTTAAATAAGCAAAACCCAAAGTTACCCAGCTGCAACTTGAAATAGTCAGGAGAACATTGTGTGGATCATGCAGAAGTACAAGATTGTATTTCTACAGCAGAGTGGGATGACATAGTCCAGAATACGTGTATTTCAGTTTGCCATGATGCTAAGCGGAAAATCAGCTCAGCAGGGAAATGACAACATGGCTAAATTATGAAACAAACAAAACAAAGAATACAGAATAAACACAAAAACGACCCCAGGCTCTAGATTAGATGAGCGTTGCAATAGATTCTCTCTAGCAGGTCTAATTGGGTTATAACTAACAACTCTCCTCTGGAGTTTTCTTTCCACAAATCCCTGACCCTGGCAAAATGTTATAGCTCTAAAACAAATTATTCTAATGAGAATTGATGAAAACTAATTCTGTTTCAGCGTTCTTCAATTTCCCCACATCCAACGGGGAAATTTACCAGCATTTATTCATCCTACTATCTTATTACAACACACCTAGTTGTCTTATAAATATACAAATAAACAACATACAAACAGCAAAAAAAGATATTTTGGGATATAAGATATATTTCTTGGTAATATCTGCATGAAACTGCAAATGTCTTTAGAGTCTGAAGAAATTGCTCTCCCAATATCTTTAAACAAATGACCCTTATAGTACTATTAAAGTATTTGCAGTTTTCTCACCCGTCAATCTGAGCATTTGTTTGAATTCATATTTTAAAATTAAATTTTAGATATGGATGCAGACTTTTGGGTCACATTGTACAGTATGTGGTACTATTATCATCATTGTCTATACCACGTAATCCTGTATAGAGGGTCGCAGGAGCCTGGAGCCTATCCCAAGAGACTTAGGGCACAAGTCGAGGTATACCCTGGATGGGGTGCCAATCTATTGCAGGTGGTATTATTATAATACAAAACAAATAATTGCATATATAATAAATGATTGTATTTTAAATAAAAAAAGTTAATTAAGCCTGTTCACAGACATTTTTAATAAATGTCAAATCAAGCTAATTCTAATATCATTCAGTTAAAAATGAGGTAGGTTTATCTGCAAATAGTCCAAGAAAATTCCAAGTCTGGAAGGGTTAAGAATATATTTATATTTGTAATAATCTTATACTTTGCATATTAGGTAAATGTACAGATCTCTCTATCAAACTGTGATTTGCTGATTACATTAGGCAAGAAGAAACATCAAAAACAAGCAATGATATTAGCTATGATTAGATGGACAATTAGAGATTCTGATTAGAGACTCCAACCTAACTGCTTACATGGACACTGACCTAATAAGAAATGCATTTAATTTTAAATTAATGTAAAAAGAAGAAAAGAAGACAACAAAGAGTAATCTTTAACTCTGGGGTTAGGTTAGGCTTCCTATCCTTTCCTTCTGTATGTGAACATGAGTCAATCAGTGCCCCTTCCTCAGCCAAAGTAACAGTGGATGAAAGTCTAAAGAAAACCCAGGTGAAAGAAGGCTACTCTCTAAAGGAGGTTACGATCAGGAAGGGGAGCAAAATTTCCTTCCCAGAAGTCACGTAACTCGTCATGTTACCTCCACATGGGGCAAACAGGACTAGAATCATTTCATTCCAGCAAACGAGGAATGATCAGATCAAGTAGTCACATGGCTAAAATCTATCTATTAAAAGGAATATCAAAGTTTTACACCCGCCTCTTATTTTGAATGAAAATTTATTCTGTTTCTTATTCAGCTATTTATCTGATTAATAGTGGAATATTTTAAGTTTCAAGTTTGTCATATGCACAGTAAAGAAACATGTTCCCCCTGTACAATAAAATTCTTTCTTTGCTGTCCCCAATGAATGCCACGAAAAATAAATAGATTTAGGAAATATATTAAACACGGTTTTAAAAGCAGAATATGACAGTCCAAAGCACAAATGCAGAAGAGCCCTGTTAACAAGCTTGGTGGTGTTGAGTGTCCAAGTGAGGTCATCACTGATGTGGACGCCTAGATATTTGAAGCTGCTCACCCTCTCCACTTCATGTTCTCAAATGAAGAGTGGTTGATGAGGTCCTTTCTCCCTCCTCATGTCCACTATCATCTCCTTTGTCTTGTCCGTGTTGAGTGAAAGGTTGTTATCCTCACACCATGTTACTAGACTGGCCACCTCCGTCCTATAGGCTGCTTCATCCCTAATAGCGATGCATCCCATCACCTCTTCCAATATTTGAATGAGTTATACAATGCTTGAAATATTACACTACTAGTAATATCAGACTATATGAAAGATAAAGACTTCTTCTTTGTCTTTCGGCTGTTCCCTTTCAGGGGTCGCCACAGCGAATCATCTGCCTCCATCTAACCCTATCGTCTGCATCCTCTTCTCTCACACCAACTAACTTCATGTCCTCTCTCACTG
>JAOVVA010000044.1:12680111-12690479 GCA_028565275.1 Leiocassis micropogon
TCTCAAATCAATGTGGAGGAACTTTGAAACAACATTGCTTCAGTTCAATGGGGTTTTTGGAAATGTACTTATGCACAGCTCTCTTAAGGTCCCGCCACAGCATTTCAATAGGGTTGAGGTCTGGATTTTGGCAGAGGTGGAAAGTAACGAATTACATTTACTCGCGTTACTGTAATTGAGTAGTTTTTCTTTAAAAAGTACTTCTATTTTTTAAAGTGGCTTTTAAAATCTGTAATATTACTTTTACTTAAGAATGTTTAGTTTAAAGTATTGTACTGTGCTACATTTTAAATCATATTGGTTACTGATTAAAAAAATAAATGAATGAAAATGAAAAATAATGAAAAATAATGCAACAAGGAAGGAAAAAAGTTGCACCCCGGAAACCACTACATCGATTGATTGATGGGTGTGGAGAACAAACGCGCTAAACTCACAAGAACGATGGAGACAGACAAAACTACACTAGACTCCCCCATCCCACCCCCGCTGTTAAAAAAAGTAACTCGTTAACTTTTACTTTGAGTAAATTTTTAATGAGCTACTTTTTACTTTTACTGAGTAGATTTTTATAATGGTAACTTTACTTGTACTTCAGTGAAATTTCACTGAAGTAACAGTACTTGTACTTGAGTACAAACTTTTATTACTCTTTTCACCTCTGGATTTTGGAGGGTTGATGATTTGGGAAGCCACAGACAGTGGGTATGAGGTGTTTTTGTTGAAACTTTGTTTGTTCTTCCCCAAAAGTGGTGCTGGACATTAAGGCCAAACAAATTCCACTTTAATCTCATTTGTTCATAGGACACTGTTCCAGAAGTCTTGTGGTTGTGTAGATGCAGTTTTGCAAACCTCAGTCATTCTTCCATGGTCTTTTCATACAGAAGAGGTTTCTCCTTGCAACCCTTCCAAAAAAATTGTTAAATCTTCTTCTAATTGTGCTGTCATGGACTTTAACATGGCCTGTAGGCCTTTCATGTCTGAGATGCAGCTCTTGGGTTTTTTGTATTTCTTAAAGCAGTTCACAGTTTGACCCTTGTGGTGAATGTGTTGCAATGTCTAACCCTGGGAAGACTGGCAACTGCACTGCATGCTTTCCACTTGTGAATAATCTTTCTCACTGTAGAATGTTGAACTCCAAATTGTTTGGAAACAACAAATGCTTCTCTAAAATTATTGCTTATGTCTTTCCCCTCTGGCATTGTGTTAACATACACCTGAATTCTACAGACCAGCAAACTGCCTGCTTTTGGAGGTCTGCACACCTGCTGATGATCAATTAATCAAGGGCTGATGATTAGAAGCACCTGGCTGCAACTTATCCTCCTCCTGTGGAAGCGGTAAAGGGGGTACTTATTATTGCCCATATTTTTTATATTATATATTTTATTATTTTAAATAAATAGTGGCATGGTAGAAAAAGTTATATGTTGTTCATCTGAGGTTGTATTTGCCTAATACTGGGACCCGCAGATTATTTTTATCATGTTTTTACACAAAATGCATAGAATAAAAAAAAATTATACTAACTTTTGAACATGACTATACTTTGCTGTCCACATGTCTGGAGTTAAAGCTCAGAGAATAACATATATATGGCTCAGGGTTGTTCAGTATAGAGTTGCATATCCTTTTTTTTTCGGCACAACCTGGGCAATATGATGAACTGACTTTTATTTCATTTTAACCAGCTATACAAACATGGCTGACAATGGATCATATAGGCAAAGAAATGGCACACACATATAGATACACATGATCACATGTTTTTATGGTTTTCAGTTGTTTCTATAATCAACAAAAATGATTTAAAAATATGCTCATTTTGAGAGTTCTACATTTTCGTGACGTCATTCCCATAGTCTGGTAGTGGTAAAATTTACACCTTATGAAAGTTTCATTCTACCTGACATATCCGAAAACCCAAGTTCACAGTTTGATGTCTGAAGCTTCCCTGCTAAAACACACTGACGGCTTCAATATAAGCACACTTATTTATTTGACCTTTGCTGTGTTGCCGGCAAAGATCTGTGGCTCCTTGGTTTTAAGGGTTAAAACCCAGTCATCCAGGCCATGGTTATCCCAAAGGTGCTATTCAGGGGCTTAAAGTTTAAGATGTTTAAGACCTCTTATCCAAAAGGCTTTACTTGTTCTAAATAACGGATTTGGAGTGGCAGGTTTATAAACTCTGTGGTGTCGTTAAGTCCTGGACACCCAGATGGTGTCGTGTGGGTTGTTGTTCTGGCCCGGACTTCTGTGTATTCCTCACTGCATTAGTCTGCATATACTACATTGCTGTGATTATGACTGGGTGTGGACCAGCTTCTGCTTCAGTGTGTTATTTGGTTTGAATTTAAAGGGATGTTGTGTTTGTTTAAAACCCTCCCGAGGATTTTTTCAGATTGTCCAGCATTATATGGAATGATAATGTTATTCAGTCTAAAGTTCGTTTCTTCTCTGTCTTGTTCTTACTGGATTGTTTGGTGCATTTCATGAAAGCCCAGTTGGGTTAGCCACAGGTTTTGAGTGATTCTGTGACATGTTTGTGTTGCTTCTTCTTTCCCTTTGCATGTTCTCAGCCTAGGGTTCTGAACACTATATAAAAAAGATCCAGTAAGCACATTTCCACAACAGAAAGAGAAAATACAAACATTTATTCCAGTCATTCCTACCTTGACTCAGGTATGTTCCATGACACACACTACCAGGATCTAACGACTCCACAGAGTTTATATACTGGCCACTCAGGACAGTTAGTTAGAACTGAAATTATCTTCAAAAACTCCTGATACTGGACAGCATCTCTGACCTTCTTATTTGTTATTTGTTTAAAAAAAAAAAAAAAAAGTAGAAGGAAAAGAAGTCATGCATTCATTAAAAAATCCAGTGGGTGTAAATGAAACAAAATGTCTGTGAAACACCCTTTCACTCTTTAAATAAATAATATGCGTACGGTAAAAGGCTCTGTGATCTGCTACAGAAGCTGCAATGTATCAAATAATTTAATAAATAAATAAAGTTGCTGCTACAACTTTGTGCTTGAGTTGATATACTTTGGTATAATATATAAATAAAGGTGAAAGGTCCTGATAAAATCCATCATCCTGTTCTTAATATTCACTTAAGTGCTTCAACCTGAAATCTGTTTTTACAGAGTCAGAATGAAACTTGCCAACTGTTCAAGCTAAACTGACCTATGGGGCCCAAACACACACTTCCACACTCTTCACTTATATTAACCCAATTTCTTCCGATAACCATTTATTACTTGTTGCCTCTGCACACTACTATCACCCCAATAATTTGCATTAATCATGTGATGTCTTTTCTCAAAACCTATAAAGCAAAGGCAATCAGTCAGACAATAATTGTTTCAGTTCTTATGGTCCGATACTCACTCACTCACTCACTCACTCACTCATCTACCCACTCCCCCATTTAATACACTCTCCGCAAAAGATCAATAAAAAATGAAAAAGCACAGATACCAAGAGGTTTGTAAGTTATACCTTAGGTAAACCTTTTTGCTGCAATGCATCAACTTACACTGAACATACATCCATACTAGCAGTTGCCAAATAAACCACTGCAATATTGATTGCAAAAAAAAAAGGTAGAGACAAAGAACACAGACATGCAAGTTCTAATAAGATTTTCTGTCACATTATCCTGAAATAGATCCTGTTGTGGCTCTAACCTTCAGAAATCCAATAGAATGTAGCCAAAACTAATTTACTCTCATATTCTCATTTCCACCCCAGTCGCTGAGACACAGCAAAGTTAACACAGCAGCACAGTGGAGCATTTCGATGTAGCATTACCACCACCCTTTGTAGGGTTCTATAGTTTTATTCAACATATGCAGTTCAAAGATTCAAGTGTAGTCATGGATGATCTCAAGTGAAACCCATTCTATCATAGTTTATCGGTTCGTCACGGATCAGTGATCATAATATAAAACCGTCCGTCAAGCTCAACATGGTCACTTCATGATCATTGATTTATTTCATGACTTACACCAAGCTCATTCATTTCTGTTACATGATATACTGCTCAAATCCTGGAACAAAAAAATATGCTTACAATATATCATTGAGTACATATTTACACTGACAATAAAAAACGTTGTCAAGGGATGGCAGTGATGTAATAAGGAATAATGGAATGTTTTAACAACTGAAAGATTCCTGCGGTATGTGTGCACCTTAGGGGTTTAGTTTATATTCGACAAATGATGTTTACCTCATCATAATTCAATTAAAGACATTCACTGACCTAAATAACGCAATTATAATGGAAGGGCTCGGTAATGAACAAGGTCGGAATTAGATTTGACTCTGAGCCTGCAAACCTGTGCTCTGTGTGCATTACACGAGGTTATTATATGCCAAAAAAAAAAAAACACATTCAGTCACAGCGGAATTGAAAACAAGTCCACGCATTCATTTAAAAACAAGTGAACCAAGTCAATGACAACCTACTGGTACAAGAGTAATCATGCTAAACAGTAAAGGTATGTGGTCTAAACTTCTGTCAGTTTGAGAACTGCTCCAAACTTTACCTGCGTTAAGCGTGCCAGTGATGAATCTAAAGAGGTACCCGGCAAACTTTAGGATCTCCCTCTTGCACCTCTTCCGGCAGCTCATCTCTGCAGCTGTAGGCTTCTCCGTAGGTTCTGTGTCAGAAAACGTTCTCCCTGTCGCAGCCGTGATCCCGGCGTGTACACTCCCGGCCTGGTGTGTGCGTGTACTGGAGGCGGCACGTTCACACGTTCATCCTCCAGCTCTTATAAATATGTCCCAGGGGTGCCGAGTTCTCCTTCTTTCTCTTTTTCTTTCTCTCCTTTAGAGCAGCGCCTGTCTCTGAGCCTGCAGTAGCCTTGGCTCTCACAGCTGTCACTGTGCTCTCACACCTCGTGCTCCGAGCTCTCACACTCCCTTTCTCTTCCACACATACACACTTTCATAGTAGTCTGACTGCTCATGTGGCTCAGAACCATCTGTAGTGCTTTCAGCCTCCCCCTGACCACTGCTGGGGAGGAGGGACTGGCGCGAAGGGAGGAGAGCGAGAGAGAGAGAGAGAGAGAGAGAGACAGAGAGAGGGAGGAGCAGGAGAGAGGATGTGAAAGGACAGAAGAGGCGTGGAGGGACAGAAAGAGTCACACTTGGGAAGGTATCACAGCTCATGAATCAGGAATGACAGGTGATAATGGACTTGCACTTATCTTCAGGACAAAGTTGACTGAGAGAGTTGAAAAAGAAGCAAGCAAATGATGTAGTAACTCAGAAAAGGGCCAAAGTTCCAGGTCGATTAGACAGGATGAGACAAATAAGCACTGTACATTAAAGGATGAGGTGAATAAAACTGGAATTGAAGCCAATTACACTTATACTCAGGATGCAATCGGTGTCTTATTGAGTGACTCTGTGTAAATGAGTGAAGTTTCATTGATTGCTTTGTGTTCAAGCATCAAGGATTGATCTGAGCGCATACAAAGAGCTAGCAAAGTGAGTTAAAGAAACATTTACAGTAACATACTGTACATTTATTTCTCCTAACTAAGTGCTTTATTCTGAAACAAGATCACGGTGGGGCTAGAGCTTATCCCCATTACACTGGGTGTAGACTGAAAAGCGGAGATATGGGACAAGCCACGAGGTGATGAATGCCTGCAGGAGGAGTACAGGAAAATATTCTAACATGTGCAGTCTGTAATAATAATCTTTCTCATATTAGTTACACAGAGCAAAACTGTTTATTCAGCACATGATGACAGTTTGGGCTGCGAGTGGAAGCAGGTTATCGTGCTGAAGATTTATGCAGTGTTTCAATCCAGTGACATGGATGGCACAATGTTGTGTTCGGGTAGCTCATGATGAATAAGGCAATCCTGGAATGAAATCTTAATTCCATCTTTAAATCTATCTCCTATGTCAAATGTATAACATACAGTACACAGTCAATAACTTAGTCCTCAAAGTAGCACAATTCCACATGAAAGAAGAATAGAGAGAGTGGGAAGATAAGAGATAAAGATCAGGAGAGACATAATGATGCAAAGCATGTTCGGAAAAGAGAAAAAACAAATATAAATAAGTAGAAGGAGCAACAAGGGATTATATATACTGTATATCTAAAAAGTACCCGAGATCACGCTTGATAATTATGTATGGTCTGGAGCATTTCATTATAAAAAAAAAAATCTAACAACAGTGGCTTATCACCTTCATGACTAAGCATCACGACTTCAATTATCATCAGCCTTTCACTCCATGAGTGCTGCCATTAACTTCAATTACATCAACCCCGCAGACACTTTCTGATCTCCAATCTGACAAAACCTCAGCCTTCTCCGCTGATTATTACATTAATGTGTTTTTATTCAAATTCGAGTGGACGCCGTTCATTCGGAGCACGGCTACACAGAGAAATCAGTCGGCTATGAAATGAGACGCTTTGTGTTTTAGGTAAAGGAATCCTGAATCCTGCAGGTCATTTCGCATAGGGGAAAGCTTGGTTAATGAAGGAAGAGCTCTGAAAACAGTGAGGATCTCTATCCATGCCTGTTTCTTCAGTGCAACCAATTTTCCAGAAAGAGGAAAAGTTTCCTTTTTACATAAATAGATGTGAGCCCTACAGAGTCACATAGAGCTTTCTGGTTTCCCATTTCACAGATCGGTGATCAATGTTTGACAAACCAGTATCTGATTATTGCCAGGTGACGTGAACATTGTTGATCACCAACTGTACACCAGTAGATTGTTGATTGGATCATGGGCACCCAAGGCTCACCCACGCCCGTGGGGAAAATTAAGGGAAGCCCATCCAGTCCAAACACGCAGAAAAGCAAATACAACACAAACTGCCAAAAAAATATATAATACTGGCCATGATGGAAAGGCACCCTAAACCCAGTCCTCAGCCTATTGTGCATGGGGCCAAAAATTGAAAGAGCCCAATGCCGCCAATCCTGCCTCCAAACTCCCAAGATTCCAAACTGATCAATCAACCGCTGGACAAACAAGCCCATGTAGGCCCACCTTGCAACATACAGCACCCAAAGGATCCACTGCCAATGTCCTGGTGCCCAATACCACAGCACACCCCCAGAGGTCTTATGGAGTCATGCCCTAAGCAGACAGAGGCCCAGGTGGCACATATATACTGTAGATAAAATCTTTATTCTCCTGCAGAAAAGGATCAGTATTAATACTGATTCAGGAAAAACTAAACTCAAAGCAAATAGAATGTATATACAATTCCTTTAGTTATAACAAAGAGAATGATCATTTCAGTATGTTATGCAGAAGCAGAATTTAAGTATCAGCGATCTTAGAGAAAGCTTAGACAGTAATGTTACTATATAAAGCGCAACAATTCGAATAATACATATTGAAAAAAGAAGCTAGCTCCTGTTCGATAAATGTGTTCGGATTCCTGGTGTGCGTACTGTATGAACACTCAGAGACGCTATAATGAGAACACGATATAATGTTTCATTTGAGAACCAAAGAAAGCAATTTGCAGGCGTTCTGCAATTTCATACCTCAGCATATACGTCAAGCAAATGAACTGCATCATTTTTACGACAAGAAGGACTTTCGCCCTTTCCAACGAGCATGGCACCGAAGCATGAAACAACAACAGATAGTAAACAGCTTTGTAAAGAAGGTGTAAACATTTCTCACCATCGTAAAAAACATTTTATTAACTTGCTATTTACACAAAGCTTCCTCCCAACATTTGGTGCCGGTCCAGTACTCATACATCACTGTAATGGTTTATCATTTACAAGGTGACAGATACTCACACACACATGTACACACATACGCACACACAGAAACGTGAAACACATGGAAATTCCAGCCCCTTATAGAGTGAAACACTCAACTGTATTTATGGCCATGGACTCAAAAGCACAAACGTCACTATACTCGCAACCTAAAAATGACTCGAATACTTTCACTACCAAGTGCCAAAAGAATCTTTCAGGGTTTTCATCACTCCTCCCTGTTCTACAGTACATGTACAGGTATCTGTGTAGGAGATCTAAACAATGCCCAGCCCATGCCACCTTCTCCAGTGTGGTCTTTATCTAGGTATGAGTGTAGGACTCCTACTATTCTGGCCTAGATTTCACTTGGCTGTTCTACTATAGCCTCGAGCTAACGAGCAGCAGCAAAGCCCTCTGCAGGAGGGTCATGCTGAAATATTAAAGCCACGTCCTGTGTCCCAGAGCTGCACACTGACCCATCTGGCCACTGGCACAGCAAATGCATGTCAACCACAGAGACGGAGCTCCAAAGACAGCATAAGGAAAGTAAAAAGAGGCAGTGACCTTGTGATTTTTTAAAAAGGTTACTAGTCACACCAAGTGATTTTTAAAGAGGTTCCAGAACTTAAATTCCTATAGGAGAAGAAAGACAATAGAGACACAGGGAAGAAAAGTCCAAAAGTATGTTAGTTGTAGTTAAAATAAAAAGTACATAAATAAATCACTGCGAAACATTAATTTGTACAGCCTGTTGTCTAAAATGAATTACATTTTTGGCACAAAAATGGTTCAGAAAAGGTAATGCAGGAAATGAAATATAAAAGGAATGCTAAAGAGAGAGGAAAATGGACCTATGGTGTATGACACAGAATGATCTTTAGACACATCACAGATAGAGAAGGACTGCAAAAAAAATCATTTTGGCATTTCTTATGTGCCTTCCTTTCATTTTAAGCCGGTGCCCAGACCCTGAGGGGTAACACTGCCTGTTACAAAAAGCATTTCTCGACAAAAGATCAAGACACCCAGACACATCTCATTACACAGACTTTAGCACTGTCGTAAGCTGAGTAACACTTAACAATTGCCTAATGTTTTCCTTTCCATTATGCATGCACATTGCGGTTCACTTCCCAGAGTGCTGTAGTGGGCTACCATATAGGGGACAGTGCACAGAGTAACCCTTACATGTACAACCACAACACATTGATCTTTATACTGCTAACAATACAGCTATCAATAAAGTTTACAGCTTTATTCCCATATTGATCTTTTGGCTAGCTAATTATAAAGTATGTAGCAGCTTCTGTGCTAGGCAGTTTTTGCATGTCTCCAAAGGTTATAATGGTATTTCTTGGCCAATATTAACACTCATCAAATCCATATAGCCCCCCTTCTACTCTTGCAGTATATTGCATCGCTGAGATTTGCAAAGCAAAACTGAGATGAACTGTTGATGTCTCTGTGTAGATTTCCCATCATTTGTGCCACACCCATTTGTATTAATGCGTAATTAAAGGCAATCTCTTTGAACGCACCCCTCTAATTTAATTATACAGACACTGTGATTTGCACTGATTCTGTTCACATGGACACGAGGCAGGCAGCTGGTTTAAACTAGGCAACCTTCAGTTGAACTTTCAATGGCATACAGTATGTATGTTACTGACCTAAATTTGGAGATATCAGAGATGCAAATTAGAACTTGAGCACAGGGGTCATCTGCTTCCTATAAACATTTTTATTACTTGAGAAGATCAAGTTTGGAAAAAAAGTGGCATATGTTCGAATGTATCAGCAGCCTGAGTTTAACAGGAAGGGAAAGTAATTTTAATCACAAGTTTGTGTTTTCTGTCCGACAAGTCAAGAAGTGACCAAACCAACCCAACTCTAAACATTTCAGTTTGGTACAGAAGCTGCTTTCAGCTGAGCGTAAGGCACTGCAGCAGGTGGTGAAAACTGCCCAGCGCATTATAGGGACTACACTTCCAGCCATTGAGGACATCCAGAAGAAACACTGTGTGCGTCAAGCACGCAGTATTCTTAAGCATTACTCTCACCCCACCCACAAACTGTTTTCTCTCCTGCCCTCTGGTAGGCGCTTCAGGTGTCCCAGGTCAAGAACCAGCAGACTGAGGAACAGCTTCTTTCCCAAAGCTGTCTCCTTATTGAACTCTGCCCCGCACTGACACCTGCCCACCCCTCACACACCCCTATACTCTTCCCATTACCATTACACTATGTAATATGGACTGCACTACAATGTACATACCTGTTTGAAGAAACAAATATCCATGCACAATACATTTGTAAACTTCTGATTGAGTATATATCTGTACATGTCTACTTGTAAATTTCTGTCTATAGAAAATAGCAACCTGTATACTATGTTCATATATATTGCAAATTCCTGACTACAGTTAATAGCAACTTGTATATATTGTTCATCCATTGTAAATTTATAATTATAGTTACTAGCAATCTGTATATTATGCTCACATAATATCCATCTGTAATAATTACCCATAGCTTCTCCCTGCACATATCCCTTTTAAGTGTACTTAGAACTTATACCTTTATCCTGCACTTTCTGC
>JAOVVA010000044.1:12696351-12709704 GCA_028565275.1 Leiocassis micropogon
TATATATATTTCATGCATTTTTTTCAAGTTTTGGTAGCCAGCTTTTATTTGTCTTTGTTATTCCTTTACATCTCATAAAGATTTGCTAATTTATTCAGAATGGGAACAAATATACTTGCTTTAATTAAATCGTATCCCAGTAACTGCACATATCAGGAAATGTTTCATATAAATAAGGAACTTACATCTACAGATAAAGCTGATTCATCATTTGCGTTCAAATCGCGATCATTGTTTTGATGACATACAACAGGTTCTGATTCACACACACATTCATCTTTGGCATTTTTTGTCCCGCTTCATATGCAGCTCTGACAAACTGTGTTCAGCATAAAGTATTTCTCAGGTCATTACAGCCCACTGCAGGTTTTGCCTTAAGTAAGTCTTTGGCTAATATGTTTCACATTTAATACGGAAATGCTACTTTAGGTTTTGACATTTATGAGATTATGAGATAATTAGGTGTTAGTGGCACAACCGTTATACGCTTATTTAAACATATAAATAAAATGATGTTGCTTGGACATGCAGCAGCAGCAGCACTGCCAAGGTATAAAACTCACATCTCTTTCGCTGTCTGCCCAGACGTCTGGCCGTTCATGTGCAAGACATCAGGATTACAGGTTACTGTTTTATCATCTGAAAACAAGCCCAAGGGATGGCCCGGTGTTTAGTAGCTACGCATTGCACTCTGGCACAGATCATGTCTCAGTTCTCTGAATAAGCCTGTCATCACAGAAATGCAGATGTTGCTTCATCTGACAGCTGAGGGAATTAAAGCTGTAAATATAATGACATTGCTTAAAGTATGACCTTCTCAATTATGGCACCGCTTTGCCTCACATACTGACAGCCCTCCTAATGTAATTTATTGGCTTTTGATTAAACTTGTTATGCAAATGCTTTGTTGCATTTATTACTTATCTGGGGAAATTAAAAACCAAAGGGCAGAAAGATCTATGCCATGGGGATGTCAAAACAAGGTGACCCTTTCAGTGAAATAAAAACGAGTATATCCGAAATCCATTAAATAAATTTCCTTAAGATATAAGCAGTAAAGGGAATTATAAGGAAATACATACAAGCCTTTGGAGGCAGTGTTATGATCTGGGATTGCTGCAGTTGGTCGGGTCTAGGCTCGGCAACGT
The DNA here is from genome assembly GCA_028565275.1 of Leiocassis micropogon. Classification (NCBI taxonomy): domain Eukaryota; kingdom Metazoa; phylum Chordata; class Actinopteri; order Siluriformes; family Bagridae; genus Leiocassis; species Leiocassis micropogon. The sequence goes on from JAOVVA010000044.1 coordinate 12,697,500, forward strand.
TATGCGGCAATAAATAGGAAATAAAAGTCAGCTGATGACCTGAATGTACTGAATGAACAGGTTAACACATCAGAGGAGTTTTTCCTCCCTGATGGCACATGGAATATTCCAGGATGACAATAGCAATATTTTTTTGGTCAGGCAGAATATGATCACTCTATCATCAACACATAGTACAGAATGCTAAATATTACACATCTTAAACACCACTCTTTTCTTCTATTAAAAAAACAAATATAATTATGCAAATATTGCTTACACTGCTCTCAGAAGCCAGGGATACACAAAATGACAAAAAAAATGTATAACTGTTTGTCAGTTCACATTGCTAATGTGAAATGCTTATGACTGATGCAGTGGTGACAAATCTAATAAAAATGAGCTGTGATGGATTTGTTAACATTCACCAAGATGCCACTGCTCTTGGCAGCAGGCGGTGTTTGTCTTGTTCAGTGATCTGGTTATAATTAAAACTGGATATACAACAGCATTCTGCACTTCTAAGAACACACTCTAAGTGGTTGGTGATAAAGTATATTTAATTAGCTTCGCATGATGTGATGCCTTAGAAATTGTAATAATATGTACAGAGAATGGGTAATATTGTATGCGTTCAAATATAATACAGATGTATAAAATGACTATGGGATGTATTACAGAATTAAGCAGCCCCAGGGTATGTCATGGGCAGCAGTTTGAAAGGATGTGAAGAGATAGAGAAAGTTAACCTTTGTCCTCCTAGACTGGTAGCTGTTAAGAGAAATTAAAGGGAGAACATAACGTTTTTGCCTGTAAGACCTATTTTTGCTGGACCACATACCATCAAAGCCATAACAAAAAAAACTTTTTTTTTTCTCCACCCCTACTTAACCTTACATAACCAAAAGTGTTTGGACACCTGTCCATTGCACCCATATGTGGGCCTTTCCTATACTGCTTTCATATAATTAGAAGCACACGAATCTTTAAAATGTCCTTCTGTATTCTGCATTGAGATTTCCTTTCACTGAAACTAAGGGGCCTATATCTGTTCTGGCATAACAACACTCTCAACCCTAGGGATGAACCGCTCCCCAGACCTCTGACATTAGTGCCAACCTCAGTAACGCTCATGTCTAAATAAGCACAAATCCTCAAAATCTCGCAGACAGACTTTCAATAAGCAAAGAGACACAAAAATGGAATGGGATGTGGATGTAACGGGTCAGATGTCCGCAACCATTTAGTCACATAGCTTTCCCAAACTGCACTATGCTCATCTTGGGTTGCCACAAACTGCCTTTTAAATGAGACACAATTTGCTGGTATGGATCATGCGCAGGCTGCTATGCTGTGTTTTATATGTATATTACCATGTACTACATAGATGTCTCAAGTGGCTCTCTTTCAAAATAGACTGGAGTCAGTCTTACGGATACACTGCTGCTAAGCAGTGACATAAATAAGTCTGCTTTAAAGTGTTTTATTACTGATTTTTAAAAATGTGCCATCCAGGAAATATAAATATATCATGGAGCAGAAGAACACTCTTTCAAAGTCATACATTGTTACGATGGATGATAAATAACATTTTCTAAACCAGGTGATTTTATCTTATCTGCTGGTGATTATATTTTATCTGCATTTTTTTTAAAGCTAAAAATGTATGAATTGAACTACCTGCCAAAACAGAAGTTATATAATATGATCCACATCGAAAGGGGCCGGCTGGTGCAGACATCGTTTTTCCATGGCCTGATTTGTTTAGCCGAACCTTTGGAGCAGGACTGGAGTTGTGTGTCGACCTAAATTCCCTCAGACCAGACTCTAGTCTCAACCTAAACACCAGAGCCATTCTGTCTTAGAAATCTAAACAATCATCTGCACTTACAGATAGCGAGACACAGTATCAGCCGTAATCAGGGCCATGCATTATGACTCTGTGATTTTGATCTAAAACAGTCACTGACATTACTTGCTTTGGAAAGGTTTTAAATCAGTACAGCATCTGGATTCCACAACAGGTTAACCATGTGATTTATTTCATTTCAATCCTCTATACACTTCAGACTTCAGTTTTCATGAGTATACAGTATGATACATCCGGAACATTTTAGTCAGGAAATTACACCTTAATGCTTTAACACTATCTACAGTATGACGTTCATCACTCTGACTGATCGCATACTTGACAGCTGGCTTGCTACAGCTTCATCATTCTGGTAGAAAGGAGACGACTTCTGCAAACACAATCTTTACAATCTAATCCCAGAATCCTCAATAACACCTTAAAAAGGTTTATCACATTTTGCTGGCAAGGAAATACACCAAGGTACGCATTCAGTTCTCAGGAGGAAATACTATGAAAACTCTGGCTTGAAAATTCTAATAGAGATTGTGTCAAGCTTGGTGAGAGATGGCTCAGTTTAGATCTACCTGCATGGTTCTCTCTGTAGATTAAAAACACTACACAGTAGAGACAGTGGATCCTGTAAGCTCTTTCTCACATCACTTGTACATCTACAAAAATCAATAGCTAACAATACATGCATTCAGAACTATTCTTTGTTTAACAAAGAAAAAAATATAATCATTGACTTCTATAAGGAGAAATGTATTTGCTAAAAGGAGAGGTCCAACTAGAGATCATGGAAGCCAATGGTGACTATTGTATTCATTCCCATTTTCACGACTGTGGTCGTACCTCCGGGTTAACATTCACACATTAGGGACAATTTAGCCTAACCTGCATGTTTTTGGGATGAAACCCACCAAGCAAGGGGAGAACATGCAAACTCCATGCACCAAGGCCAGATGCGGGAATCGAACCCGGAACCTGGAGTCAGAGTGACAGAGCTAACCACTAAGCCACCATGCCACCAGCATAAGTAATATGTAACTTATCTTATTTATGTTCCTCCCCTACTCGTTCCCTAGATCACTTATCCTCTACAGAGTCGCAGGAGGCCTGGAGCCTATCACTGCCCTTCTAAGGGCACACTGCTAACTACTACACCTCTATACTACCATTAAATGGATGAAAATTATGTGTAAATTAAAACATTGAAAACGGTGGCAAATTGCCATGATATAAGAGAAGTAAAACACTTTGTGCTGTTATAGGATATTAAAATCAAAATGTATTATTTTTGCATAACAACACATGCTGTCAAAAATTATAATTTTATCTAAGACAGCTACAACACATACAGTACCAGTCATAAGTTTGGACCCAAGTTTGTTCTAGTACATAACCGAAATTTTTTTTTTTAATTTTTTTTTTTTATGAAAAAACTATGAAAGAACACATTTGGCATTAGCTAATTAGGAACAATGATGAAAACAACAGTCAGTCGTTATTTTAAGACATGGCGGTCTGGAATAGTTCTTGCAAGAACAGTATTGTCAAGTGCATTTGAAAAACCCATAAAGCTCGATGATGAAGTCTCTCGTGAAGACCATCCCAGGAAAGCAAGACCAACATGTACCTCTGCTGCAGAGGAGAAGTTAATTTAGAGGTACGAGCCTCAGAGATCACCAATTAACAAACAGCACCTCAGATTAGAGCGGTTATGAAGGCTTTACAGAGCACAAGTAGCAGAAACATCTCACTATCACCTGTTCAAAGGAGATTGAACATAGATTGCATATTTTAGATGGAATTAGAAGGTGTGTCCAAACATTTTACTGCTAGTGTACGTACTGATAGAACAAACCTATCAATAAACAATATAGACTTGTGTATCGTGTGCAATCATCATTAATCTTCTGAAAACATTTATTCAATGTCTTAAGTGTTGATGAGGCACAGTAATCAATGGTAAACAAGTCATCTAATTAATTATTCATACAGTAGCATTCTGTTCTACCTCTAGCATGCACACCAGGTTGCATCCATGGAAACATTAATGAGTACATCTAAAACGGTAATTATAGCTCATTCTAAAGTCAAGGACGCTTTCCCAAACATTCAAGGCCTTGGATAGTACCCTGAGGATTACCACATGGATTGCAGAATGGATGAAAAAGAATAAGATCTCATTTTAGGTCATTATAAAACAAGAAGAAGCCTACAAGATAGCAGTGAGATTGTCCTAACGCAAGTTAACTGATGGCTCAAAAAAAAAACAACAACAACAACATATAGTGCTAATTAAAATTACATGTCCATAAAAACACAATGCACAAGATGCTGCATGTTTTTCACTCATTAAAGAGAAACATTTTACATCATTTTACATTTCTCTATGAATTACACAAAATCTCTTTCTCCCTGCCTTTATGTAAAGTGGCCTGGCACAAAATAGTTCTGCCAACTGCAATAAAGTAACCTCCATTTAACTTCTCTTAATTAAAAGATTTTAACTAGTGGCTCCCCTGGGCTCAACAGGCCGTTACTTAAAGTCACAACGTGTATCCACTGGCTGTTCATATTAAAGTGTAGGATATCCCATACACTCCATGACTCTGATGTACTAGGCTTTTATTTAGGAGAAGAACCGCAGGGAATCCTGTTGTTATCACATCAATTCAAACTACATTTTAGACACAGGCTTTAGTGAACTACAATAACTCCTAAAGTAACCAGAAAATATTTATTTTCACAATTGGTCTCATTTATCAAGCTAAATCCAAGAAAGAAAAGATCTTACTTGTTTTCCTGAAGGCTACCTAAAATGTCTCTACTTAATTAACTTAAAATGTGATCATTATCAAACACTATGGGAAATATACTGTATATATATTATAAATTGCTTATTTTTATTAGAAGAACAAGATTGACTGGTGCAAGTAGGACAGGGACTAAAATTACCATTGAGGAAATCTAAGGAAAACAAGTATTTTTATATTATTTACATAAATTAAACAAAGAAAAAACAACCTGAAGATGAATTAGGAAAAATAAAACAAATATTTATCGTTTATTAATGACAAAAGAAATGTGGGTGTGTAAATGGAAGATGGGCTAGCAAAACGCCTTGGGTTGATGGAATTATAATAATTATTGTTGTTAATATTATTATTATTATTATTATTATATTAATAATAATAATAATAATAATAATAAAAATAATAATAATATTTATATTTGTCAAGACCCTCACCTCTACAACCAGTGCACTTCCCAGGCCTGGTTAAAAAATGAGAGGGGAAGGACACACGAAGACCTGTGCCAGAACTTTTGGATTAAATGATCTGATTTGGTGACCACTAGGATAAAAGCGCTGGTGAACTTTTATGTAGTTTTGGTGTTGGCTTTGCACATATGGGTGATCAGCACACTAGTACAACTACAAGCTGTTTTTAGTACGGTTAGGCTCACACCAAAATTTACACATAGCTTAAATACAAAATTGATAAATGAGGCCTACTGTATCTATAGTATTATATTTACTTAGAAATGCTGATAATATCTCTGCAATAAAATCACCGTGAATGCAGCAGGAAGGATTTGTAAATGAAAGCCCAGCTGTTGGAAGATTTTCACAGATGACTTCCACACTATGAGGTTCATGTTACATATATTATTCTCACTGTGGCTTCAAAGAATGAGTGACAATACTGTAATGAGAAATCTGGTCGGGCACTGAAGTGTATAAACAGCACGTTTGAAGCACAAGACTTGTGTCTGCCTGCAGTCATTGAAATGGCCAGGTTTCACTGTACCCTGTATTAATCTGCCACTATTTATAGATAGCTAGGTCACCAGTGGAATACAAAAATATGGGCAAAGTAGGTTACCTGAAAAGAGAAAGAGGAAATCTTACACTTCTGTGCATATACGTATGTGTGTAGTAAATTTAAATTAAGAGTGGTTAAAGGTGAAAACAGATTAAAAAGTGCGTATCATTTGGGCTGACTATTTAAGTTATCTAAGATGTTTGACCAAAACATTCAAAAAGGTTCCTCCTGCTTTGACAATAATAAGCTCTATATACTGTACGGATTAAAACTTGCTGTATATAACCTTTTGTTTGCTTTTGGTTTTTTTATGTGCACTTCCAACACATAGTTCTGTATTTCACATCCCGTTACACTAGTAAAAAACAGACACAATTAAACCATAAAATGTTGTATTAAACCATAAACGTGTCACTTTGCCTAGTATATATGGAACCAAACATGAGCAAATAATATCGGATATATATATAAATACAGTGATTTATAGGTGGTTATTTACTACACAGGGTTATCTTTTCTTTATAATGTTTTTTTTTTTTTTTTAAAGAAATTGTATTGTAGCTTTTTTATTCCATTTGTATTGTAGCTTTTTAAAAAGGGCATCTATTCTAGTCTAAAACCCACTGAAGCAGTCATTTTGCAAACAAAATAGGCTATGCAAATGGGAGGGTTTTACTTGCATGCAATGCTGGCATGAAGAGTGTGAGTATGAAGCTCATGGGACGAATATGACCAAGCAGTGCTTTAAATTAGGCTGCTGTTTTATTTATGTTTTGTGAATAGAACCAACTAAATTTGTTAGAAAATATCATAGGCAGATATAAACAACTGCTGTATCCATATTAATAAAAATCTGTGCAAGTCTCAAGATGATACCAATTAGAAGCCGCAATGATGTACATAATTCAAAGGCAGAATTGTGTTTATAAAATGAAGATTAAAGGGGATTGTTTAAAGCAGTTACTTAAGGTAATCTCTCTTGTTTGCAAATAGGCTACAGATAAAACGGCTAGTCATCTACTAGATGTGTAACATTGTTGCGATATATGAAAGTATAAAAGATGAAGTTAAAGTAGCAGTAATGCGCCCCACTTTGTTGGGAGAAATTAAATAAGTACAGCTTCCCAACATCCTAAACCCTTAAACAGTATTTATGTAATATGTATGCATCCTTATAAAATGTAGCACGTACAGTAATTTTAAATGTATATGCATTTAGCATAATTATTGTTTAGTATTTGTACTTCCATGTATCTATGCTTAAACAGTTTACTAGATTAGAAGATCAGTGACTAGTTAATTAATGTGACTAGTTAACTAATCCATTGGGTGAATTAGTTAAACATTATTTAGTTTCTGGTCAACTGGCATAGCTGATGAAGTTGTTGCTTCATGTTTCACGGGTTGATAGTTGAATCCTGAGCTCTGGTTACTGCTGGAAAGTTTCACAAATCCTCCTGAGCCTGTGTGGGTTTCCTAAAAACATGCAACTTAATAGCTTGGCTAATGGTCTGACTTGTGAGACTACTGTGACTTTTACCAGAACAAATGTGTTGCTCAAGATCTGTTAGTGAATCAGTTAAGCATTCCAGTATGACACTGATGTTTAAATTGACATACAAACATACTAAAAACCTTAGTTTTTGATTAGTACTTTCATGGTTCTCTACTTTAAGTATTTAATAGTTAATTTGTAAATGTGGCTAGTTAATTATATAAATGGATGTGTAAAATTATACAAACTTTAGCTAAAATTGAGAAAATATCAATGAATATGCAGGCATGTTCAAACAGAAATATTTATGTGTCCCAGAGTCAAAACCAAGAAGTATGCATTTTTAAACCAATCAGCCACAATATTAAAACCATTAAAATTAAAACCACCTACAGTAGGTTTTAGGTTCCCCTTGTGCCAGCTGGGCAGCTCCGCAAGACCTCTGGTATCGGCTGTGGTGTCTGGCACCAGGACACTGGCAGGGCAACTTTTTGGGTGCTGTGGGTCGTGGGGAGGCCTCTGTGGAACAGACTTGTTTGTCCTGCATGTCTCATGTGTCCTTAATCAGACTGAGATCTGGGGAGTATGTAGGCCTTAGGCTCTCTGCCTGCTGAGCCCGGTGTGTGGCAGGCTGTGGTGCACTGAGTGTTCTGGTGCCTTTTTATCATGGCCAACGTTGACTATTTTCAGTGATTTGTGCGGCATTGGCTATTCAGTGGAATCAGAGCAGACAGGCCAACCTTTGGCAGGCATTGGGCGCCAATGATCCTGTCACCAGTTTACCATAGTGACTTTCTCACATTATAAAATGCATGCAATTCAATTGTTATTACATACACTCATGGAGCACTTTATTACAAACTCCTGTATACAGTACCTACAGTACCTACATTCATGACATAATCCAAACTTGCAACTATACGGCAGCCGAGCAATGTATAAAATCCCACAGGTGCAGGCCTGCAGATTTAGTAATGTTCACATCCACCACCAAAATGAGGGGGAAAAATTGCATGATTTTGTCAGTGCCAGAATAGCTGGTTTGAGTACTTCTGTAGCTGCTGATCTCCTGGGATTTTCACACAGACCAGTTTCAAGAGTTAATGCTTAGCAGTTCTCTGAAGGGTAATGTCATGTTGATGAGAGAGGTCAAGGGAAATTGTCAGACATGATATACCCGTCTTCAACCATGACGATGAGTTCGGTGTTCTTTAGTGGCCTTCCCACTTGCACAATCTAAAATGCAGTAGAATGGGAGATTCACAGCATGAAATGATTCCAAAATCTCTTGTAATCCAGCTATATGTAATTAAGGCCGCTTCAGGAGTGAAAAAAGGCACTATCCAGTAATAGTATTGTGTTGCTTCAGTGACTTTCTGCTCTATCAATGATAATAAGCCAGTTCATCAATAAGACAGTTTCTCATCTGTTTCAACTTTGAAGCTATTTTTCTATTTATGGAAATAAAACAGTTCAAAGCATACGATAGCAATAAATGAAACAAGTGTTCCTTATACTGCAGGAGAGTAAATGACAATTGAGGAAACTTATTAGGTTGGTAGTTACTGAAAAACACTCACAAAGTTCACTATTTCTGGGATGGACAGATCTGTCCGAGGACAAATCTGCTTTTGTATACAGTAATGAGGAAAAGTGTCATTACAGATATGGTAAAGTAAAATGCTTATTTAACATTTTTTCCAAATTTTTCCAGGACGAAAAGCTTTGTAGTCTCTATAAGTGTCACTTTTAAAAATCATATTAAAACTAACAAAAAGACTAAAAGAGGCTGACGAAGGACTGACAGTCTGATAGCATTTATATTTACGTAAGTGATAACAGGATCTCATATGGATGTTTCCTAACATAAAATAAAACTACTGTATAAGCTACTATACAGTATTTTTTGTTGTTCATTACTTAATAAAATGCATTTGCTGGCAGGTTGCTGTGCTAGAAAAGGAATAAAATACCCCAGGATGTGCTGTTATTAGAAAGCTCTGCCCTTACTTCATTTTACACTTCCATGCAAGGTATAATTGAACTCGTGTAGAATTTAGTGTAGTGTAGTGTTTGTGATTGAAATCTAGCCCCTTTTTACCTGATAGCACTATCACAGTTTTAAATTAAAACCTGTAATTCTCATAACATTTTCTGTTATAATAATAATAATAATAATAATAATAATAATAATAATAATAATAATAATAAAGCATCTAGAGCTAGAGCCACACTTTGATATGAGATGCTTAAATAAAACAGTTCAACGCATACAATAGCAATAAATGAAACAAGTGTTCCTTATACTGCAGGAACAATTGAGGAAACTTATTAGGTTGGAAGTTACTGAAAAACGCTCACAAAGTTCACTATTTCAGGTATGGACAGTACTTTGTATGATGGGTAATCTAAGGATAAAAAGTGTCATTACAGTAGTTACTTTTAATATGGAGCCAATTGTTTTCCTCGTCTCTACACTATACCCAAGATTTTTTTTTTATGATAGGAAACATTAGGATGAATATACATCTAGATTGCATTGACTTCACCCACTGCTAATGTACAGTTTTACCAGGTAAGTATTGCAATATTTGTTTCATTCTAGTCAGTCATTCTAAATGACAGCAGGGCTGTCACTGATATCTCCATATTCATGCCATCATCATTTATTCATTCTGTGCCGGCGAGTGTAATCAGCACGCAGAGACTATTTATCAACAGTGCAGGCCATGGAGATGGGGTCTAGGTCTCAAGACTGATAGCCAGGGGGCATCTAAATCACTCCAGTATGTTAATGTTTAAATTTGCATGTATGTGTGTGAAGTCCGTAATGGTAAAATAATGCTGCAATATTTATTTATTGTTTTCTACCTTTTAAATGTAATGTGTATTCCTTTTCATTCCTGACATCTATATCCATTTTGTAAGTAAACATAATACACAATATGTGCTGAGTAATGTCTTAATTATGTATTTATAAGACAGTTTCATCAAAACAACCATCTGATACAGTCAAATTCCACAGATAATAGCTCAGGTGTAATATAAACCAATATATTTTATATTATACAGTATATGGCACATCTTAATCTTTCCTTTTATTTTAGTGCCACCTAGTGGACAAAAAGTCACTCACTGAAACTTTTTGTGGTAGCACAGATGTGCAGTGGATAGGACTGTTGTCCCACAGCTGTGCACTGTCTACTGTTCCCCACATGATAGAATGTAGACTGCCTATGCTAAATTGGGTCAGGGTGTGTGTGTGTGTGTGTGTGTGTGTGTGTGTGTGTGTGTGTGTGTGCAAGGTGCCCTGTGATGGTCTTGCATCCCATTCAGAGATATTACTTGCAATATCATACTAATATTCTGCTAAATCATACTTAATGTCATGTAATAAATTAATCTTTAACATTTTGCTAAGATTTGTTGTGATACATGACCTTATATTCAGGAAGTCTGTAGTACATAGAGATACAGCACCCCCATCTGGTGAGTTCAGTGCATCATGATTTTGTACTGTGAGCCAAATAGAACTAAATGTCAAATTAATGTTAAACTTACAATAGACTATGCTAATTAATATGCATCAATTTGTTTTTCCTTTGATTAAGTCGATTAATACAATATAATATGGTGACAGATGAAAATAAAACTACAAATACGGTTAAAGACTCAATCTAAAACACTAAACTGCATGTACTGTATTTGATTAAATAATGTTTGAAAGAGAAAATCTGTTTTTAAAGAGTTCTACAATAAGATTGCTTATTACAAATACAGTGTCAGTAATAGGTTTCTGAGCATCTGCCGTTTCTTGTGTCTTATTACAGGTTAAACACTATTATTGCCAAAAAATAAATGATATAGAAGGCTATTCAATAAGGAAACCCAAATTTTTGTGGGACATATTTAGTGCAATTCAATATAAATATATTATGTTCTGCAGTTGCCTGTGATCTTGACACTACCACTCAAAAATTTGTGATCACTTAATAGAACTTAATAGTTCTTGCAAGAACAGTATTGTCAAACCCATCAAGCACCATGATAAAACTTGGTCTCATGAAGACCATCCCAGGAAAGCAAGACCAAAACGTACTTCTGCTGCAGAGGTGAAGTTCATTAGAGTTACCAGCCTCAAAAATCACCAATTAACAAACAGCACCTCAGATTAGAGTCATTATGAAGGCTATACAGAGCACAAGTAGCAGATATAGATCTCCACATTAACTGATCAAAGGAGATTCAGCATTGCATTACAATGTAGAAAGAAATAAAAATCAGGAACGACCATGGAATTAGAAAGTGATCCCAAACTTTTGGACGGTAGTGTATATATGCCTAATATATTCTGAAACTGAAACTAATTACCACCAAATGCTACTGTATACTGTACAATGATGCATATTCTTCAATGCATGTTTGTTAGAAATACCCTGGTTACAATTATTAATTAATATATTAATTAATATATATAAACATAAACCCCTCAATATACTCACATGCAAATGCAAATTAAAAAACATTTAAAGCACTTTTATTGACCCTTATGATTTATTGCTTTATGACTAATAGATACAAACCTTCCATATTAGTACTGAGAAAACATTTACCCAAAATATAATGCTCACAGAATTTTATTTATTGATGCTAATGCAAATGACAATTTTACATAGTATCACTATTATATATATTTTCTAAGGTACTATCAGTATTGTGGCAAGTTTTTATAACTTTTTAATTAGTTTTCTATTAAACCAAACTGAACCTAATAAAATCAAATTCTGTGATTTAAATTTATAATTTTATATTTAGCTAATCTTTTTTTTTTTTTAGACACAACATTTTCGTTGTAGTGTAGGCATTAAGTAAAAGTGCACTCAAACTCATGTTAACAGTTAATTTTTCAAGTTTTTAAAGCCCTTTATACATTTTATAAAGCTGTTATTATGGCAGCAGGATCATGTAATCATTACCATATAGGCCTGATTGGTGGATTGCTGCAGAGATGGTTGTCCTTCTGGAAGGTTCTCCTCTCTCCACAGAGGA
>JAOVVA010000044.1:12721612-12736908 GCA_028565275.1 Leiocassis micropogon
AACATAAAACCACAGCTGCCCAACTCACTGCAGAATTAAATGTGCGCCTCAACTCTCCTGTTTCCACCAAAACTGTTTCTCCTATGGCCTGCACAGTGACCAGATTTAAATGTTATTAAGCCACTTTGGGGTGTTTTTGAGGAACGAGTCAGGAAATGTTTTCCTCCACCAGCATCACGTAGTAACCTGGCCACTATTCTGCAAGAAGAATGTCTCAAAATCCCTCTGGCCACTGTCCAGAACTTGTATCTGTCATTCCCAAGATGAATTGATGCTGTATTGCCCGCAAAAGGAGGTACTACACCATACTAATTAATTATTGTGGTCTAAAACCAAGCATTTCAGTTTCATTGTCCAACCCCTGTATGTGGCTGCTTGTTAATCTTGATTAGAATGTAGATTATTTTCAGAATATAATTCACAACTCCACAGAACAGTGTTTGCAAATTTAGAGAGAAAAATATTCAATCTAATTGGGAGGAACTACATTATGCAACATGACAATGTACCTTGTCATGGAGGGACTTTATCTGGGGGATTTATCTTTTTTTTTTTTGTATAGATGTTAAGGGTTGGACTGCTGTGTAAACTCAGTATTCTCCAGCACAACCCAAACTTTCTCAATGGGGTTATATAACCACTCTTTCACAACTTGAGCCCGATCAATACCAGCATCATCATCTTGGAATATGCCCATGCCATTAGAGAAGAAAAAACGTCATTGATGGAAAAAGTCATTCAGTGTAGTCAGGTTGCCAGCTGACCTAATTTTTCATGCACATAGCTTTGCTGAACCTAGACCTGACTAACAGAAGCAACACTAGACCGTAACACTGCCCCCACACGCTTGTACAGTAGGCACTAGGCATGAGGATGCATCATTGCATCTGCCTCTCTTCTTAGCCTGATGCACCCATCACTCTGGACCAGGGTAAATCTGGACTCATCAGACCACACAACCTTTTTCAATAATACAGTCCTTTCTTTATCTCTAGCAAATTGATGCCTTTTTTCAGATTAGACTTAAGTAATTTTCCCAATCCCTTGAGTTCTCTTCATACTTTGCATGTGGAGATGCTCTTACTTTCACTACTAAACATAGCAATGTTTTGTTTACTATTTGATTTTTCGAAATGTTTAAGATCACAATGATGATGGTTCACCACTATCCTTCCACATATTAATGATCCGTTGGGCAGTTTTTAACTCAACTGTAGTAGTTTCAACAATCTCCTTACTTGTTATTTGCTTGATGCTGGAAAGTTATTTGAACCTTTTGAAACAGTTACATCTTTGCCATGACCACAGGATATGTCTGACACGATTTTTTAAGAAATGAGAAGCTCCCCGTGCTTGGTGGGTTTCCTCTGGGTACTCCAGCTTCCGCCTACATTCCAAAGACATGCAGAGTAGGTGTTTCCAAATTGCCCATAGTGTGTGTGTGTGTGTTTGTGCACCCTGCAATGGATTGGCACCCCATCCAGGGTGTACCTTGCCTCTTGCCCTAAGTATCCTGAGATAGGCTTCAGGCCCTCCATGACTCTGCATACAGGATAAAGCGGTATAGATGATGACGACGATGAAGCTACTCTAAATGAGAAGTTACTGTCATCATTTAGGGTTAAATAACTTGTTGCCAGCTGAAACATATCACTGCAGTAATTATCCAATGGAAGGCTCTTATATATTGGTTTAGTTAAATTTACGTGGTGTTTTTTTTTTGGCTGGGCAGTGCACAGTGAAATTATTTTCTTTGTATATTTTCCACCTTAGGAAGTTGGGGTCAGAGCACAGGGTCAGCCGTGATATGGCAGACAGCTCAGATGCCCAGCTTGATCTGGAACCACTGACCTTCAGATCAGTAACCCAAGTCTGTGCTAACACTGCCCCACTGTATTTAGACTGTACAAGTCAATCACCAGGCAATTGAGCCTGCATTTCACCTTCTGTAGAGAAGACTGATGTGTGAACCCCATGAAACAAATTCTCAAAACTCACACCAACTCAAGGGAACTCTAGTACAAACCCGAAAAAGCAACAGAGATGAAGAAAAACAGCTGGAAACAGTTTGGTGATTCCAGTAGGCCATCAGCTTGATGCAGTTACTGCAAGCAAGGTATACACAACCACATATTAAGCATGGTTCACTTCATTTTGCTTTAAGTATATCTGTTCCTGTACATTAGCTTACCTAAAAATTTAACATATCAGAAATTGAAAGAATTTATGATCTTTTAAATGTCTTTACTGTAAAACAGGAAGAAAATAATTGTCTCTGTTGCTCCAATACATTCAGAGGGGAATGTATATAAATGTAAACACAATCTGGAAATTGTTTGTAGGGGATGTCTATTTAATAAGAGTTCACTTTCAAGATAAATTATAATAAATAAACACATTTAAGAGAAGTAAAATTTTTTTTGGTTCAGCTCGCTTGACATCGGGACCAAGTATAGTGTGCTGCATTACATAAAAGATGCTCGACACCCCTGTGCTAGACTAACTGGAGTGAAATCGCCTCTCCGCTTTATCCATGCTATAGCTGAAACACATCACTTTATAATCTCAACCTAACTGTTCTAGATGCGAGTGGACAAATATTTACTGAAGTTGCTCTAATGCACTATATGGCCTGTGATTACCATTCATTTTCTTCTCACAAAGGTTCTGAACTTTAAAACTTTAATACTGATGCGGGTGGTGTAAGAGCTCGGACTGGTTGGAGAAAGTCATATAAAATCGTGAAATCCCTGCACTGCTCAGAGATGGAAGTAAAAATAGTGTCCATGAAGGAATGTGAGCTATTTCTATGCTCTGCAGTGATGCAGGCACATTACATTGTGCAGTTTGTGAAAGTACTTAATGTGTACAGTCATTCAGATCAGGTTTTGTGTGAAATCACCTGTAGATAACTAGAAATAGAAAAGTTAAATTATCATCTGCCACTGATCATTTTTATTGTAAATGGAACAGTTTTGTGAATTCAAGCAGAATTAACTTTTATCTTGCTTTTACTAGGCACTGCTTCCATTAGCCGGCTCAGACTTCTAGATAAATGTATGAGACAGTTGGGCTTTCAGTGTAATTCGGCACCCATTTGCTAGGCAGATGCTGATTCATAAAGTAGTGAGCCAGAATACTGTTAAGACTGCAGCATTGGCACCACCACTGCAGAAAAGCAGACCGACACAAAACGTCAATCTTACTAAAACTAATAAAGAGTGACTTTTTGGAAACAGATGTGTTGTATCATGAATCACTTAGATTAACCAGAGTCTGGATAATGAAGTCTGATGAAAGTTGAGCTATTAATGTGATGTGGTGCTAAAACAAGCAACACAGCCTTTTTTTTAATTTCGCAAATGCATTTTTGCAACTGCCAGAAAAGGTCCAAACAGAATATCAACCCTATCTATGCCCACAAATTGTGCACTTACTTTATCATACAAAAATCAATTATGTGCACATTTGAAAAAGAAATAGATGATATAAAAATAGATCATTTATAGATCGTCTATTACAATTAGCAAGTGGTATTCTAAGATGTGACTTCTTTTAAACAACTAATTTATAAAAACCTTTTTTCCAAGCATTTAAAATAACATGTCGAAGAAAAAAAAAGAAAAAAAAAAAAGGTTCACAGTTAGACAGAAAAAGAGTAAATATCAGTCTCTGAGGTTGGAAGTTTTACTACACTGTAGTTTCATGTTTCCACAAACCAGTCTTAATGGTAGCTGAGCTGTCTGTATTAAGAGGCGACAGGTTCTGTTGCCTCTCTGAGCTTTTAGCAAGTCCATTCTCTGATGCCAAGTTCAGCCCATATGACTTTGGCGGAACTTCCAGTTCGACGGGGAGGGGCTGCTTGGGCTGCTTTGGACAATCTTTGACTGAGCTTAGCATTTCAGCCTCAGCTTCATCCCCGACTACACATCCATTACTAACCCCATGGCTTTGACTGTTAATTGACCCACTACCAAGGCCGCTTCCCAGACTGTTCCGAAGACGGCCGTTGCTCACGCTGGAGCCTGTGCCTTTGTTGGCACCCCTGTCAAACTGGCGGGGGCGACGAGGAAGGCTGGCACTTGCGTCGCTGCTGTCCTGCTGGAGCTGGCTCTGTTGTCGCTCGCGGTACGCCAGGTATGCAGCACGACGGCTGTTGCGGGCGTGTAGGCTTTCATGGTGGTGGCGTCTTTGGGGGGCGCTATGCTCGCTGCCCTCCACACTGGTGGGCACATCATAGGCGTACTCCCGCAGAACAGTGAGACGGCTTGCTCGGTGAGCTCTTGCTCGATTCTTGTGATGCCTCCCAGCGTGTCCGTTGATGTTGCCGTTGGTACTCCCCATTGCAGGGAGGCCATTGCTGCTGATATTGGGGCGATACTGGACTTCGACTGGAGCAACATGCATCTTGATCTCATTATCCAACGAGTGCTCAGTTAAGCTGTTGTCTAATAGAGCAGTGCCATTGGTTGTTGCAGGAATTGCTTTGCACTGAGCTGCTTCAACTTGCAGGTTGGTCAGCTTGCACCCTTGGGTGGAGTTGCGCACACTTGGGGCACTTTTATTGGTACAAGATGACTCAGTTCCACTGATGTGGCAACGTGCTACCTCACCATTACCTGTATTAGTTGACTCATCCCCAGAAACCCCAGTCATTGGTGCCAGGAGGGCATCAACCTGCATTGCATACCTCTGGTGTCCAAGGCAGCAGGCCTGTGCCCAGTGGCGGCGCATGTCTTGCCTGGTAACACAGTGATGGCCTATAAGAAAGGCTCCAAGGGCCAAAGCAGCCATGCCAAAAAGGCAGGAGAAGATCAAATCCAATGGCCGCTCCTGAGAAACAGCCAACGCACCAAACAGCCACAGTAGTGTGTAGAGTCCCAAGGCTCCAGCCACGCCAACCAGCTGAGCTAAGAACGTATGCTCATTCTCAAGTGCTGACAGAGATACTGGCGTAGATGACTCTGCATGAGGAGAGGGACTGCCAGCAATCTCAGAAACAGAAAGCCTTTGCTGTTCCTCCGGCTGTTCTTTAAGCTCAAAGCGTCTTTCTGGATGACGACGAAGCTGAAGAAGAATACTCAGGAAGTACATGCAGTCTACAAAAATGATGAAGGCCACTGGACCATAGAATGCACCCAAGCTAGGCTCCCATGCCATCCAACAGCTGAGGACACAACACATGATTTTACTTTATAAAGAACCTGCACATCAAAAGTATTGAAAATTTACATTCATTTGAAAGTACAGAAAAAGGTAGATCATGCCATAATGGAGCATAGACATGAGGTGAAACATTTCAACTTAAATTTTCCTTTCTAATTGATGACTAAAGGTCTGCTCAGTCTTCCTTATTCATGCATTTATCACACTGCTACAGTTTAAGTGGATCAACTTAAATTAGATACTAAAGAGTTCACATAAGAGATTTCCGAATCATTGTTCTCTTGCAAAATACAACCAGCTACCCATACTGAATAGTAAAGAACTGAGAAGCTAAGAAGCTAGCAGACGGGTAGGATTTGTCTAAAAATAGACTGTCATAATTAGGCTCACATAACATCAGAGTATTTCAAGTTATTCACACGGGAAAGTATTCATTATTCATATTGCAGTGTGTGGGCAGAATATGCCATAAAAACCTTGTAGGTATATATATCTATCAATATGACAAAATTTGTCAGGTCAAGTATTTAATTTCTGTCCGTCTCCTGCATCATACTGGCAAGTACATCCACCTTCACCTTTCAAACTTGCAAAAGTATTTCATTTAGTGCACTTTCAATAAAATTCTTATTTATACACTTATACACTTTCTTAAATTAAAAAAAAAGGTATGTACAGTGAAACCTCGGATTGCGAGTATTAGATTGCAATTAGAAAGGAAAATTTAAGTTGAAATGTTTCACCTCATGTCTATGCTCCATTATGGCATGATATGGAGTTCCGCAAGACGAGCAAAGAATTTTTAATAAATTTTGACTTGGAAAACGAATAAGTCTTGGTTTACGAGTACCGAGTATCATGTATCACGCATGTGCTTCTCGTTTTGACGCCAAGCGTCACGTGATCACACCTTAGCCAACGGTTTTTCTCTCTCTTGCGCTGCGGAATTGTGGTTAAATCGTCTTCCCTGCTGGGTCTTAGTGCTCGTCTCTTACTGGTATAATCAACATCTGTGCACGCGTGTACTGTTTACTATAACACTGTGACCACGTGTGCGTGTGTGTAAAACTTATTTTATTTTGTGTTTGTATGCGTTTGTGTACAGCGCGCGTGTACTGTTTATTATAACACACGTGTTTAAAGATCCATTTTCTCTCTCCCTCTCTGTATCAGCGTGCACTTTGTCATTGGACACTGTGCCCCTTCACACATACACCTCCTCTCGCCTTCACGCACACACCCCTCCTCCCCTCCTCCATTCCCTTTCACACACACACACACACACACACACTCTCACTCTAACGGAAACACTGCTCTGTCGCGATTCTTTTCAAAGGTAAAGTGCAGGTTAATTTGTTTTGTTTTTACTTTACAGCAGTGATTCCATTAGTATGAGCTCATTCGAGTGTCATTAACAATGTTTCTTGTTAATTTTTCCGATAAAAGAGTCTTTCCGTTAATGTGTGTGTGAAAAACTCAAATAAGAGAGGAAGAAGGGTTACTGTATAAGATGAGAAGAGGGAGAGGGGGGTCTAATTCTTCTAATTCCTCCTCTTTCTTACTTTGGCTTCACACACACACACACGCACCCAGGCACACACGCATGCACGCACGCACACGCACGCACATAGACAGCGCCTGCGCTTATAAACGGAAACACTTATCTGTTGGGATTTATTTTTACTTTTTTTAAAGGTAAAGGGCAGGTTAATGTTTTATTTCTACTTTATATTTTGTATTAATTATTTTTATGTATGAATTTTTTGGGGCTGTGGAACAAAAAATTTTTAGTTTCCATTATTTCTTTTGGAAAAATTCGCTTTGGTTTACGAGTGTGTTGAAATACGAGCCCGCTTCCGGAACAAACTATGCTCATAATCCAAGGTTTCACTGTAGGCAGTTCAGCAAATTTAAAGCAATCAACAATATTTTGTATCATCTATTCCTCCACATCGACACACAGGAGTCTCTTCAGGGTAATCACCCAAGACCTCTTTGTTTGACATGATGGCGCTCTGAAACAGTATACTTACTAAGGTGCATCTGGCCGACCTCCATAGTTTTTAATGTTAGCAGCTGCAGTTATGCCACAAACAATTATGGGAATGCCTCCACCTATTAAGTAGAACCTAAAGATCAAAGCAGAAAACGAAGCATTCATTGATGACTGTTTAAACAAACAGAATGAAAATACACAATTAATCATGTCGGATCACTGATTTTCTCATACAGCAAAATGAAAAACAGATATCAGCCCAGGTCATTCTTTTATTCAAACACTTCTTCTTTTGTGGGAAACGGTGAGTGTCTACCTCAGCATGGGTCTGGGTGGGGGAGGAGGCTCATCCAGCTCTTCGTATTGCTTAGTCTTGCGTGTGACCTGCTTGTAGATGTTCCGAGCCGTCACGCCTGACCACAAGGCTGTAGCCAGTGTAGAGTAATGCAGCACTATGCCCACCTAACGCAAACACAAACAGTTGATTCCAAACTAGCACAACAAATTCATAACTGCACTGTTATTAGGGGAGCACGCACGCGCACGATTTAATTAGATGTGTACAAACAAATAAGGCTACATATATCATCATATCGGAATAATAAGATACTGTAATGGACTGGTTGCTTTAATGGAATTATATTCATGTAGCTCATACCGCTTGGCACACACTGGCATAGGAAGTCTGGTTAATGCCCCCGGCGAATGCAGCACATGTAAGGAGGATATGCAGGCACAGGTTAATCAGCATGTGCCAACATTTCTTGCTGATGCACACAGACCTGTAGGGACACAACATAGGGCAACCTTTGCATCAACTGTACCAACATTAATCAGGTGGTGTGTATGACATTAGACATGTTAGTGATTAACCTTCTCACAGATCACAGATATAGAACTGATGATCTAGTATGTCATGGCCTCAGTGCTGTACTTGTCTAAACACCTCAGCATTTAAAGTCTCAATAAAAAATGCATCTATTTAACCTATTTCTGTATTTTGGTCTGGAGACTGTGACGTAACTGCTGGTTCTCTTATGGTTGGAAGGTGTTCTTACTTGTGATGATAAATGTAACTGATGATGATGCCCAGCAAGCAGAGACTGAGGATGATAGCTGCGACGTAGATGACTGGGTGAAGAGGCTTAAAGCTGTGCATAGTGGGCTCGGTCCTAGTCAGATCCTGTTGAAGACAACCACCAAAATAAAACATCTATTATCACCATCTATTATTTTTTACTTCTTGATCGCGTTTGTGTCCCAAAACTTATTCTACCTAGAAAGTCAATTTGGTTATATTATAGATAAATGACAAGCACTTTTCAGGTTGCAGTCCTGTGCTCATCAACTAAAAGACAAACACTTGTAAGGTGACACTTGTATAAAAGACAAACAGATCATGTTAAGCATCTCGTGTTTGGAAAGAGATACTCAGTTGAGTTAAAACTGACCATCAGAAGGGCGTAGCTGCTAAGCGAGTCACACGACAGTGTGGTGAAGTTGGCATCATGCTGCAGGATGCTGCACCCGTCTGACTGCCAGGTGCCCTGGCCCTCCTGAGCAGTGAAGTCCCAGCGTGCAGCCACTGGGTCCGAGCCCTGCATGAAGTGCCGCAGGGTCACATTCAACCGACTGCGCAGAGATTGAAGAGAAATGCCCTCTGAAAATGAGACACATAAGGACATTCACATGAGCTCATGATCAGCCTGAATGGAAGTAAAGCTTTGTGTACAATGTTGTACCCCTGGATCATGTAAACCATCTTATGACATATTTGAGATATACTGTAAGAATGAAAAGGCGCTTTCATATTTCTACCTGTTCTTTATATTAAAAAAATATTCATGATGAACATATCTCTGGGGGGAACAAATGTGTAGATAAGCTGTATTTTTTGTTTGTATTGTACTGATTGGACACAGTCTTTTTGAAATTTAAAATACACTAGTATGCACAAATATTGATGAATCCAAGAACAAACACATCATCCTTAAACAGATGGAGAAAAAACAAAGATAGAATTCTAGAATGATAGTATCATTTATGTGCGATACAAGATCAGAAACATTGGCCAATGATCTCCTGACTTTTATTTAAGGTCACAAGACTGATGTGCTTAATTAGAAATGTTGTCTCCTTTAGTCTGTACCAGTGCAATTTATAAACTAACTAGAAATTCTTTTAATGTTGTTACATTACAGTATGTTTAAGGTGATGCAGTTTACCAATCTTGGTGAGGATGACAGGAGTGACCACGCTTCTCCTCTTGGTTGAGTTGCCTGTAAAGGGGAAAAGCTTGCCATTGCGGAAAGCCAGCAACTGCAGCTTATAAATGCCATCATCAGCTTGACCAGAGCTCAGCAGAGAGGAGAAGAGAGAGGGAGGCAACTGCACCGACGCCTCCACTATAGTGTTCTGCACATAATCAGGGAAGGAAGAGTATGTTGCTCACATGCATTCATATACTAAATTATAATGTCAAATTAATATTCACCTATAGACTCTATTCCTACTGCATTTTGGGACAGCGGTTAGCATTGTTATAGCATATATTATGATGATAAAAAAATTTTTTATAGATCAAACACATAAATTATACAAACAGACCGTATTAATAGCTAAAGCAGTTGAAAAACATATTTTTGGTGGAAAAGTAAAAAAAAAAAAAAAGCACACCTTTAGGGCCAGAGCAGAGAGATTGCTGGTGACGTTGCATTTGAAGCTGAGCTGCCGGTCCAGGTTAATGTCCGGGTTTAAATTTCCCAGGTGGGGAATCATAGCACGCTCTGGTGCCACCTTCTGGAAGAGCGTGCAGGTCATGCCATTAAAGCTGCTGGCCTTAATCACATGTGCCTCCACCGCAATGTTGTGCGAATTCTGATTAAGAAAACGGCAATCAATGCACATACAGACAAAGTGAAAAAAATAACATTAATCTAACCAGCGACATCCACAGAGAGAGCAGTAAACAGACTATATATTTACACAAAGAATAAGACTGAAAAGCAAGTCGTATAGGTTATTTACAGTGTAGTATGGCCCACTAGCCAGCCGGAGAACTGCGATTCTTTGCAGACTCTCGATGATGCGTGAGCAAGCTCGGGCCTCCTTCTGTGCCATCCATAATACTCGCTCATCAGTCAGCATCAGATTACTGGCGATATCCACCAT
This sequence comes from Leiocassis micropogon, assembly GCA_028565275.1. NCBI lineage: Eukaryota > Metazoa > Chordata > Actinopteri > Siluriformes > Bagridae > Leiocassis > Leiocassis micropogon. The sequence continues at coordinate 12,731,946 of JAOVVA010000044.1, forward strand.
CACATTCCCTAACTGACATCACACACAAATAATGCTCTGTTAATACTCCAGTAGTCACATACAGCACCACTCAAAAGTTTGGACACAAGTTTGGATTTATTTTCTACTTTCTAGAACAATACTGAACTTTTTCAAAAATTATGAAATAACACATTTGGCATTAGGTAATTAAGTAACAACAGCAACAGTCAGTTGCTATTTTAAGACAGGAAGGATTTTGGAATAGTTTTTGCAAGAACAGTATTGTCAAGTGCATTTGCAAAACTCATCAAGCACCATAATGGCTCTCATGATGACCATCCCAGGAAACAATCTCATTGGTGCATATTTTGGACGGCTTCAGCATTATTTTACAATGTAGGGAAAAAATTAAAAATCATGAAAGACCATGCAATTAGAAAGTGTGTCCAGACCTTTTACTGGTAGTGTATATATTGTAGGTTTCCACAAAAAACCCATTATACAACTCAATATAAAGGCACTGACTTAAGTGATGAAATATAAGAATGCCGTAAATGCAGAATGCAAGATTCTGAGACATTTTTTTTTTAATGCTAAGAGGAAATAAAATTTTACAGAACACTTTTGTAGGTCAGGGATTTTAACTGATTTTTATTTTGTAATCCCAGAGAATCACTTTTATCCAAAAAGCTATGAAGCTATGACGTGAAAATACATCCAGGTGTTATGTGCTATCGTTTCCCCTCAACATAGTGAAACCCAAACAAAAAAAAAGTAGGCCCACTGTGGCTTTTTGACTAAATCCCTCCAATCTGATCCTATCTCATCCCTTCATGCCATTTTCTCTATAAACTGATCCACAGAATGTGTGCTTTGTCTACAGTAAGGAAGAATGTAAGAAACTGAAAAGTGATATTGCCAACTGCTCGTTTTAAGCCGAAATTGATTTAAAAAAGGGAGGGGTGGTGTAGGGTTTAGAATTTAATCTTTCTGTGAAGCACAGATATTTATATGATCTATAAAAGATTTTAAAAGGTGGTGTTCATCATGGCTTAACAATCATAATAAAGTCAAGTAATTATTCAAACTTATTTACAGATTAAAAACTTAAAAGTTATTTAATTTAAAGTCAAACTGGGACTTTTTATTGTGCAGAATAACAAAACACAGTTATGTTTATGTAAAAACAACTTTATTTATCCCTGCCACACTAATGCACTTATCTCAGAGCTTCACTAGTGCTTTGATACCATTACATGCAAATACAGTAACATGCTTTATTTTTTGTATGCTACATGAGCTGTTGGATGATTTACCTCTTTATATTTCTCAGCAAATGTGCCAATTTTCTCAATCATCTCAGCCACAAAGATCACATCCACCTTGTCTGAGAAGTTAGGGGCTTCTACTGTGTAAGCCAGAAGCTGCTGCGCTGTGTGCACTGCATTTGTCAGGTTCAGAGCCATCTGTTAGACAGACAAACAGAAATCGATTAAAATTAAGAACGTGTAGTACAGAGGACTGACAAATTCATTTAAAGAAATCATACTAGTTAAACAGGGTCACATAAAGGTACCTACTATGTTAAAATGACACCTAGGATAATGTGTGTATGTTCACCAAGAGAAGTGTGAGTAGTAAGCTGGAAATGGAAAAACAGTTGCACCTGGTTGATAATGTGAAGCACACGAGTGGTATCTTTTGTGTACTCGCAGCGGGAGTAATCCTCCTCAGCCCAGTGCCCACTGCGGTCGCATCGTCTCCTGGCACGCCGGTCTTCGCCTGAGCTGCCAGAGTAGATGCCTGCGCCTGTTACCTGTCGTGCACATGGTAGGTACGCCATGATGCCTGCCAGTGTGCGAGGCCATCTGCAGAGACATTAGCCATGATGGAGCATGAGCATTAAAAGTCATTAACGTAATCGCTATAAATGAGGTAAATCCCCCTTGGCTAATTACAGCACGCTAGCTTCTACAACAGATCATACAGTTTCTCTCTATTAGGCATGTAACCAAATACATAATGTGTTCTAAATGGATATAAATACTAATATTACTGTAAGTTACACTTTTTTTTTAACCTGGAAAGTTCTCAAGGCATGTGGTTGAGACTACAAATGTGCCCTTTGAACTGGGCTACAGGACAACAAAAATAGTGCAAGTCCAAGAGGTTCTTATTATCATACAAGAATGAGTGTGAGCTCAGGATTCAATCTTGCAGAACAAACAAAGCTGACGTTTATTCACGTTACAGTATAATATGGCCTGTATTTATGTATTTACAGAATTCTTACTAAGGCCATGATCAGAGTTTGCAGTACCTAAGGTTACAGACTTAAACTGCCTGGCCAAAAAATAAGGTCGTACAATGTAAGATTTCATTCAATTATTTATCTTTAATTACAGTACACAATGTGGTGGCCAGTTCATGTTTGAAATTAATTTCTCTGTGCCATTAGCGAAGGAAAACTGATGTTTTTTTTTTTTCTTTCTGACAGATGTGATAAAATGGTCATTCAGTACATTCAGTTCAACAGTTGAATTAATTTTTATACCTTTAGACCTGACCAAGTGATGCAACCCCAGATAACACTGCCTCCAGAGGCTTGGCCATGCAATGTATTATGCCAAACTCACTTTTTAGTTAAGTCTCCAATGTGTGCATACAAACAAACAAAAAAAAAAACATGGGGAAAAAAAACTCCCTGCATTTTTCTCTTCATTTTGTGCTGGCAATGGCCTAAACAAGCCAATTAGATTTTCCTCTACTGCTCTGCCTCATACAAGAAGATACCCTCCTCCCCACTGACTCGTTGCTCAGCTGTGCTGTTCTGTGGCTGTGCGTGGCTTAGCAGAAGGTCTTTAACAGTAAAACTGAACTTTTGCAGGAGGAGTAAAACAGAGGGAGATTGAGGTATGCACCATCTACGGGTTATTCCATAAGGAGCATTAACACATTAGGGGACGATTTGTGTTTACTTCTTACTGAAACACGAAACCTTTAAATCAAGCCATGAGTTCGCTTACATTTTGAGGAACAGACGAAGCTAAAAGAGTCCTATGCATATCTCTAGCTCTATTCAATAATTATAAACTTTTCTTTTTGTTTACTAAAAGCATAATGATATGGTTTATATTTAAATTAAAAAGAAAATCAGGCCACACTTATTTCAGGTATAAACTTAAATATCTCGCTGCATTACATACCCATTGTCTGTACAAGAATTTTCCAGCCACTAGAGAGCATCGATGAGCTACAGTTCCCAAGCTGGTCCACTACACTTTAATATAGGTATTGTTATAGGTTATATTTAATATAAGTGGTGGTGATGTGGGAATTTTGCTAAACTCACCTGTAATCTCCTTTATTGTTGGACACCCTATCAGGAGTGCAATACTTGGCAGAGCTCTCCAAAACAACAATGTGCACCGTGCGCGTGTTGTTGCCTCGGCTAGTGCGCACTCGACACTCCCAGTCTCCCGTGAAGCCAGGCTGGATGTTTGAGATGGTCAGAGCACTTGGAAAGGAAAGAAGAGACCAAACAGAAACAAAAGACACTAAGAGTTGTAATTTAGCAAAACATTCATAACACATGACACAAGTGGACACTGGACTTGATGTATTGTATGAAGACTTGTATGCTAATGTTATGACAACTTTCAGCTTCTGTAAATCTCTCTTGCCTGATCACTGTATTATTGATTACTGATTCCTTCATGCTGCAATACCTGGCAATAAGGGAGCAGTTCTGCACCATGCTCTTCTCTATAGAGATTCCCTGCGTGGCATCCGACTCCACCATCTTGCCATCCTGATACCAGAGGACCTGCATGTCCTCATCCACAAATGAGGCCATGCACTGAAAAGGCAGGCTGTCTCCCTGGAAAACTACCTGATGTTGCGAAGGAGTCATTTGGAAAGACGGAAGCTCCAGAGGTGCATCTATAGAGATGACAGAAAAGACAGAGAAACTGGGTGCATTTGTGGTCAACAGACATGACCTAATTTTAAAATCTGTTCCTTTATGCTCTTTGTTTCTGCTTTTTGTTATAGTTGCTTTGATTATCGATAACATCTAAGTGAGTGCATCTGTAAGTTCAAGGTCTCTAGAGAAGGAACAAGAAAAAAAGCTCATCACTCAGCTTCATTTATATCAGTGTTTTTAACTGCACACCCTCCATAAAATAACTGCTGTGATGATTATCTCAGCTTATCTAATCTATTAGAGCAGCCTGTGTTAGGAGTGAAAGGGTCATGTGATGGATACTGGGTAAGCACTGTAGAGTGCATTGAATGATTCCAGGAAAGCTGGCTCAAACATGTGGATAACATTATTTCTATTTTTCAAGCAATAAAAAAAAAAAATCATTCATTACATGCAGGACATAGACTATTTAATGGCACAGTTAAAAATAATAAGCAAGTAGTATAGAATTTTTTTTTTTAATTGTATGTGAACTTGCCTGCACAAAAAAAATATATACAGTGGAACCTTGGATTACAAAGCGGGTCCGTATTTCAAAACACTCGTAAATCAAAGCGAATTTTCCCTTAAGAAATAATGGAAACTCAAATTATTCGTTCCACAGCCCCAAAAAATAAATACATAAAAATAATGAACACAAAATAAAAAGTAAAAATAAAAGAAATTAACTTGCACTTTACCTTAAAAAAAGTAAAAATAATTCCGACAGTGTTTCCGTTTATGCGCACAGGCTCGGTGTGTGTGTGCGCGTGTGTGTGTGTTTGTGTATGTGTGTGTGAAGCTCAAGTAAGAGAAGAAGAGGAATTAGCCCCTCCCCCTCCCTCTTCTCGTCTTACACAGTAACCTTTCTTCCTCTCTTATTTGAGTTTCACATACACACATTAATGGAAAGTTTTTTTTACCTGAAAAATTTGCAAGGAACATCGCTAACAACTCTCACGCTTTACACACGCGCTGTACACACTTATGTTATAATAAACAGTGCATGCGCGCTGTACACACAGTGGTCACAGTGTT
>JAOVVA010000044.1:12770253-12793809 GCA_028565275.1 Leiocassis micropogon
ATCTATCTATCTATCTATCTATCTATCTATCTATCTATCTATCTATCTATCTATCTATCTATCTATCTATCTATCCCAATCAACCATAACATTATGCCTAGTCTTGTGTAGGTTCCGCTTGTGCCACCTGGCCAGCTTTGTCTCCTTAAGGAATGACTCCACAAGACCTCTAGGGCTGTGCTGTAGTGTATGGGTGCTATATGGAGCAAGGTGGGGCCTCTGTGGATCAACTTGTTTGTCTGGCACATTACATGGGTACTCAATCGGATTGGGATCTGGGGAGTTTTGGAGCCGGATCTACAAGCTTGAACTCTGCCTGTTACGCCCCACACCTTGTGGCCTCTGGTGCACTGGACGTTCTGGTGCCTTTCTATTGTAGACAGCATTGACCTTTTTCAGCACTTTGTGCTACATTTGCTTTTCTGTGGCTTCGGGCCATACAGGCAAGCCTTTGCTACCCACAGGCAAAGATGAGCCTTGGGAGCCCATGATCCTGTCACCAGTTTACTGTTATATAATTGATAATCAATTTTACTCAATTCACCTGGGGGAGGTAGTGTTGTGGCTGATTTGTGTATATAGTTTTTAGTTAAGCGGTTCCTCGGCTGTTATTTATAATATTTGTCATTCTTATACTTTGTAAGAATAAATTAGAACTGTGACTACATTTTAAGCCAGCTCTAGTATAGAGGCTCTTGTAAAGGTAGGAGCTGGACTGATATTTTAATCCCAGTACCACCATTTCCTCAAAAGAATTCTGACTAATCCCACCATGTATTGTCATGTACAAAGTCCCACCTTTTCCCACAGTTATTATTTTTATTTGTGCCTGCCCATGATATTTTCTAACAAACTTATTCAGTCCTGCGTAGAAACTTTAAAAAAAAGTCTATCTTCAACTTGATCCTATGCTAATGACTGTACCCTTTCTTTGTCCAACAAGCGTCATATCTGACCACCTGCTCCCCTCTGCCGAGAAGTAAAACCCTTCCAGTCCTGCAATATTTTTGTTTAAGTCCAAATGTAAACCTGTTTTTTTATTTTAAAAGATAGGAAGAAGTTCAGCTATGAATTAGATACATGTTTATGTGTACTGTAGTGTTTTTATGGTTTTTATAACTTATCATAACATCTTTTATATTTCAATGAAATTACATTTTGTTGCTTCTGTCGGATTTTCTTGATATCTTCTTGCTTCTATATGACTGCTGTCATGTTCTAGAACAAGCTTTCAGTGCAAGTCTGAGGTCTCATTGTATAAAGACTGGACTGGTAAAATTTTTTTTTTTAAATAAATAAGTTTAAAAAAGTGCCTTGGAACCACGGGAAATCCGTTATCAACAAGTCAGAAAATATGGGACATGCAGTGCCATTACTAAGAACATGATATCCCTGCAAAAATGACAAAACGACAAGAAGTAAATATTTTAGTAAGGCTGCCAAGAAAGGAAAAAAAGCTTCCTTAAATATCACAAATATACCTTATCATACCAAACCATGTGGCAAAATGTCTTCGGGTCTGAGGCCAGGGTATAACCTTTGTTTTGGCATAATTTAACATTACAATTTGTTTTCTCCCAAAAGTAACAGCTTACTTTAAAAAACAAAAAAACATCCAGCTCCTTGTCTGTGGTGAAGCATAATGGTGGCAGCATTATGCTATGGGTCTGCTTCTCTTTAGATGGATCTAGGCCTCAGCTATGGAATCAATATGTAGCTCCAAATTCCAAATTATTTTGGCAAAAAATTGCCAACCCCTGTTAGACAGCTGAAGAAATCAAAAAACACCTTCTAGCATGATTATGACCCAAAACACAAATCACAAAACGAAGATCTGCAAGTTGGTAAACGCTTGCTCAAAATGTAGTGCATTGAGTGAGGTATTACTAGCAAAGGTATTATGTTCCATGAAATGTTTACACCACACTTATACCATATGGTTCGATGGAAGTGTTACTCCGTCTATGGGTTACGCTCACTCACTCTCATTCATTCATCGCCTATACCGCTTTATCCTGTATACTGGATAGGGGCCTGGAGCCTATCCCAGGAGATGTAGGGCACGAGGCAGGGTACACTCTGGACGGGGTGCCAATCCATTGCAGGGCACACATACACACAGTCATGCTCATTTACACACCACGGGCAATTCAGAACGCCAGTTAGCCTAATCTGCATGTCTTTGGGACTCGGGGCTAGAATCAAACCTGCAACCTGGAGGTTCAAGGTGGCAGTGCTAACCACTAAGCCACAGTGGTGCCCTCAGTTACAGTACAATATTGTAATTGCCTGAGAATTAACGCTAAGGCAAAAAAGAAAATGCAATTAAGGCAAAAAGATTTCTAGCAACTAGATTGTTGAGCCACCGGAAATCTTCCACTCCATTTACAGCTGCAGTTACATCATTCTGAGGACACATTAGTAATTTTAATTGTTACATTTAATCATACATTGCAGTGAGCATCTATACAGATTATCCTATAAGTAGAATAGCACAGAAGGTTTATTTGTAGTTGATCAGAGTTAACTTGTTATGTTTTGACAGGCACGATAAAATGTTTTGTGACATCATGAGAACATCATTCCCTTTATATACATGAACAGAATTATTAAGCTGACGTAGTTGTCAATTATGTAATGTTTACAAAGTGTACAGACTCTGTTTTGTGCTTATATATTGCACATAAGTACAGGGGGATTGACGTGTGGTGAATAATTGCCTTGTCTATTACTGAACTCCCTCATTTGCATATTCTCATAAGTAAGTTTGTAATGAAATAGTTTTGTTGATAATCAGGCTGAGAGAGGATGTATATGATCTTTCTTTACCCTTGAACACTGTGTTCTCTCTTTTGCTCATCATTTAAAGAAAGAAAGGAAACACAAGGTTGAGAGGGCCATCATTCCATCACCTTTACTTTCTATATTCTTTCTTCCTAATTCTCAGGAGAGAAGGAAAGGGCAAAAAAGAGAAAAGCATCTGGTCTCATCCTTTTCTTTTTCACAACCAATCTGGCTGTTTTAAACATATTTGTCAAGACGAGCTAAAAAATCTCATCTATTTTGTACATTTTGAGATATTGAGTTATTTTTAGAATGTGTGAAGTTTACCACATTGCCCATAGTGCAAAGGCATGATTTTTTTTGTTTTGAGATAACAGACTACAGGTAACCTAATGATCCAAAACACCTTCTCATCTTTTTTTTTTTCAAGCTTTTTGTATGAGACAAAGACAGACGTATACCAGCGGAAATAAATGTCTTTCTTCATTCAAATTAGCTCAAGAAGCAGCATACATCTTATACTTAAGTTTTTTGTATGTGGAACTCATGATTAGTAGTTATACAAAATTTATAAGTTCACAAATGTCTAATTGTAACAGTCATTCATAATGAGGATAGTTACCTATGGAGCTTATGCTTATTATTACATGTCTTCACATATTTCTTTTAATTAATCAATAATGACGCAAATAGAAATTCATTAAAAAACTTCTTTATGTAAAGCACTAAAGCTTTGTAGCTACAAGTAAGTTATTCAGAAGCCATAATCTGCTTGCAACTTCAACCTTGCTTGAACCATCACATGAAGAAGTGCAAAACAAAATAACAAATGATAGATAAATAGATAAATGAAGATAGAGACACAATTTCCTACTTCCAGTATATCTTGAGTGACAGATGTCACATCTGATCAGCGGTAAGAATTTCATTTGCAAACTACACCTATCTTTTCCAGTTTGTCTGAATTGTCATTATGTTTTCTGATTTGTTATTTTGTTTATGGATTTATTTAGTTTTCTGTTTTGTCATTTTGTTTTTGGTTTTGTCATTTTGTTTCCTGTTTTGTTATTTAGTTTTCAGTTTTGTTATTGGATTTGTTTTATTTGTTTTTGGGTTTGTTTTATTTGTTTCCGGTTTTGTTATTTTGTTTAAAGATTTGTTATTTTGTTTCTGAATTTGTTTTGTTTTTGTTTTTGTCATTTCGTTTTTTTTTTTTTTCATTTTGTTTTTAGATTTGTTATTTTGTTCTGGTTTTGTTATTTTGTTTTTCGGTTTTGTTATTTTGTTTTTGGATTTGTTAATTTGTTTCTGGCTTTGTTATTTAGTTTTAGGTTTTATTAAAAAAAAATTGGGATTTGTTATTGATTTTGTTTTCCGTTTTCTTGTTTTGTTTTTTAATTTGTTATTTTGTTGGGAATTTGTTATTTTGCTTTTGTTTGTTTTTTCTTGCACTTCCTGACCACACATATAATTAATAACGCAAAAAGAGAAAGACAGATAGTTTCCAGGGGCCGTATTCACAAAGCTTCTTAGAATTCTCTTAGGCTATCTTAGCCAAAAAAGTCCTAGCTGGGAGTCCTAGACTAAAAGTGATTTAGAAAACGTTTTAAAGCCACTCTGAGTAAAGAAAGTACAAAAACCTTTATCTTAGCGAGGAGGCGTGGTCGACCCCGTTGCTAGGGATGATGCAACAATTCAAGGACTGTGATTGGTTGGAAAAAAAATAACCTCTGACCTCTGTAAAGGTCTTGAAATGTGATCTTTGTGAAAATAGAATATATGATAATAGAACAGACAGTGAAATCATAATGTTTGTATATAAAGAAATTGTATAATCATGACTACAGGCTACTTTATGCAAATTTTCTGTTATAGGCTAAATATCTTAAAGTTGATTAAAACAGCCAAATTTTGAAGCAACCAATTTCCACACAGTAGTTACTATATTTAAGTTCTTACATTTATTTACCAAACTGATTTTATTACTTGTGATCCATTTCAGGTTGATGGGAGCAAAATGGCTCACCTTTTACCAATTTACATGATTGTAGGACAGTTTAAGTAACACTTTTGGATGGTATGTACCCAACAATCTTCTTGAAGGAAGTAAAACAAAAAGAAAACCAAATTGGACAGAGCCACTTTTAGCTTTAAGTTCAGTGTTTGGAGAATATTTCTTCTTTCCGCCATTTTGTCCTCTGCTATGGAAACTCTAAAGCCTCTTAAAAGTCCTCCTCTCTACTCTTAACAAGTTTTACATTAGGAGCTTTGACTTATGTTTATTTTTCTAAATCTTCCAGCCGTTCTGTGCATGGTTTCTGATTGTTGTGGGTATTCATGTTAGCACTATACATACACACAGTTTTGTTCCCACTTACTAAAAAGGTACACAAGTACTGGAACCAGATCTTGGCATTACTATTTTAGCTAATTTTACAAAAAAACAACAACTAGGTTTTCGTTCCTACCTTAGTGTGTGCTGGAAAAAAGCCAGTCTACACTGCATACTACAAACCTTCACATATATTTAAAACCCTTAAAGCCAGAGGATTTCAAGAAGGATTTCAAGTTTAAACTTGCTGCTATCAGGTAAGATTGGTAATCACATAGGACACATAAGATAGTCACATAAGACTGGTGGACTACTGCCTATCTGATACTGAATACAGAAACATCACGGCCACTGAAGAAAGTGGTAAAGTGTCTAACTTGCCCTGTAGCTCTATGAGACATTATGGAAAAGTGATTTAAAATTTAAAGGGGTTGAATTGGTTGATATTGCTTGTACCATGCTGATTGTTGCAATGGCATTGTTTAATGAGAGTTTTTCTACATGAAACATACATAAATACAGATTCTCTCTCTCTCTGAAATGGCGCTGGTGGTAAATTTTTACACATTTCTCAAAACCACTATGGTTCAGTGATTTTGCATTTAAGTCATTTGTTTGATTAACTGGAAATTATATAAATGCAAGAACAAAATATTGCAAAAAAAGGTTGAGTAAAAAAAAAAACATTAAAAAACGAGCAGGCCTATTTGTTCTTGATTTTGTTAACAGGAAAATTAAATTATTATGCAATAGTCAAAAACTATTTTAGTGGGTAAATCCCAGTACCCATTTGTAATCACAATAAACTACATAAAATCTACAGATTATAAAGGCATGTACTAAAGCATTGAAGCATTGGTCAAGTTTCCTGATGTAGGCCTGGGTCCAGGACATCCAATATTAAGATGCAGCAGTGTTCCTCAGATCCATATCCCTCCTAAATCTTGAGATAGTGGTGTCTTTCTCTTTGATGGTTTTGACAGTATAAGCTGGTTGCCAATTGATGTCTAGATGTGGTGCTAGTGTGTCAATTATAAATGAACTATCTGCAGGAAATAAAGCCTTAAGAAGTGAATAGTGGAAACTGGTTTTAAGGTAACATGTCATATACATCACTAATGCATTGAATGACCTTAAGATCATGCAAAGAGTCATCAGAAGACCTATGCATCCAGTGGCTCAGGGACTTGAGTCTGAGTACTATGATGGTTGGCAAACTCATAAATTGAATTCAACCATAAGTACAGTAAGTCCCCTAGGTATGAACATTCGAGTTATGAACTTTCAAAGATACGAACATGCATTCGCTCACATGGTCAATCATGGTAATGTTAGATCACATGTCCATCGTACATTGTCAAGTGCGTGCAGCGTGCATACCAGGATGTCTGGAAGGAAACGTAAAAGCAGCAGCAATGAAGCTGGTACTGCTAAAAAGGGACAAGTGATAACAATGGAGACAAAAGTAAAAATATTTGAAAGAATAGAGCAAGGTGAAAAGATTGCAGACATTGATAATTTTTCTTAGCATGAATCATTTAAACATTGGCATGACTCTAAAGATCAAGGACAAGATTATGGAACATTTTATATGGAACAGTGTATAGCCAATTGTGTTAGTATCCTATTACCTAGACAATGTTTGCTGGACTTTTTGGACCTACAAACAAGCTCTGAGGAGGGAACTACAAGTTACTCATCCATCCATATCCATCTAGGAACCTCTGTAGTCCATCTAGGGACCGTGGAGGCCAATAGTTACGATTGTATTTATTCCCCTTTTTATGACCACTGTAGGACCTCCAGTCAGCATTCGTATGGTAGAGATGGTAAATGAGTGAGATGATCAGATGATATATATACAACTTAATACATAAATGTGTGTGTGTGTGTGTGTGTGTGTGTAAGAGAGAGAACTTCTCTGACGAAATGCATAGTGCATTTTTATCTATCTGTTGTGGCTATTAAATAAAGCAGGATAAAGTGTTTATGTCGAAGTAAACAACAGCAATGGCCATAAACATTCCACTCAGCACTAAAATCTTTTAAACTGGAAGTTGAAGCATTGTCTAAATATGACTGCAAAGTAGTTTTTGCCACAACACGGGCAGAATTAGCCAAGTCTTCTCATGTTGCATTTGGATCAGCCTTGAACTTCCCTACTTTCAACTGTAACCTCATTCTGATCCTGCAGTGTTGTCTTTTCCCTTGCTAAACAGTACATTAACCCTAGAGTTCAAGGCTCCTCAGAAATGTGTTTTCTCTGTTACATTTCCTTGGTTTATTTTTTGCCAAGAGCAGTGTTTGCTGGTGGTTGCGTTAGAGGTGTGTCAACCTATTTAGTAGAATCAAAGCCAACATATACAGCTCAAAACATCACACGAAATACTCAAGTACATTTCGCGGCTTCACTACTGAGTGTTTGAAATGTAGTGAATAACATAGTAATGACACAATTATGGGAATTACAATGGAATGGTGTGTATTTTTAGCAGCTGGATCAGTGTTGAATGTACATTTTCATCCCATTTAAATCAGAATAATGGCCCCTTGCTGTGAACGAGCCCCACTGAAGAGAGTGAAAGAGGCCTCCCTGGGGTCCTGGTAATCACAGAATTATACTCTCACACTGTTACTGCCTTTGTTTATATGAGGACTTTTTTGAACCATGCTAAAATCCCTCATCAGACTCAGCTACATGACAGCTTTAAACGCTATCATTCCAAATACATTGATTTTTAGAAGAAGAAAAAAAATCAGATCTTTCGAGGCATGTAGAAAATCTCACTGTGGAGTCAGGGAAGAGATAAATGTAGACACTGGTAAGCAAAATGTTAGCTGAAGTATGATAGTGATACTTGAATTAATTTTAATCATTTTTGCAATGGAACCAACATGCATAAAGATTATAACCAATATTAGAAAGTGGTACCGTTGCACCTTGAAAATATTAAAGCAGAGTGACTGTGTCATTATGTGTAATGGGGAGTTCATTCGCATTCAGGTCCTCACAGGTAAGTGACAGTCATCCATACAGCTGAGGCGATGTGCTATCAGCAGAGACACATGCTGATTTATGGAGGAAGGTGCCATGCCAGCGGGGGTGTCCTGGAGCCTGCTGCAGTTCAGAAGAGATGAATGCCACCCTGCATTAGGAGCTCTGGGGTGGCCGACACAGAGGAGGAGTGAAGCTCAATCTCCAAACTCAGACAAGAAGAATGGGCAGGGAGGCTGTAAATGGCTCCAGACGGGATATACTGTTTGATGAGATGTGTCAAGCAGCATAGCGCATGCTCGTCGGTGTGTGTTACCAATAATATTCATACCAATAATAGCATGACTATTCATTTTTACTAGTCGACCAATAATTCAAAAAAGTACTCAGTTGGATGTCTTTTCCAAAGTTAAACTGAATCAGGACATCACTATTTTAAGAATGTTTTATTAGTGCAGATAACCATCAACAAACGATGTCACACTGCACTTTAATTACCAGCCATGCAAACACTACTAGAATAGAATATTTTACAAAACATTTATTAATTCATCTTCATTAACCTTTTCATCCTGGTCAGGGTAATTGTGTATCCAGACCATGTCCTGGGAACACCTAAATAATACACCCTGGGTGGGACACCATCCCACTGCAGGACATCATACATACTTATCCACACCTGAGGCAATTTAGAACAGTTACCTCACTTACCTCTTACTACTTAACGTCCTACTCTTGAGTGCAGAAAATTATTATAAGGTGTTCTATTGTTATTCTGTTTTGGTAACTTACATATAAGATGTAGGGGACGCGGTGGTGTAGTGGTTAGCACAGTCGCCTTGCACCTCCAGGGTCCGGGTTCAATTCCCAGCCAGGCTCAATTCCCACAGTCCAAAGACCTGCAGATTTGGCGTTTCCAAATTGCCTGTAGTATGTGAGTGAGTGTATATGTGTGTGCCGCCCTGGGATAGGTTCCAGGCCCACGATCCTGCATACAGGATAAAGCGGTATAGACGATGAGAGATTGAGTGTGTGATGGGCTACTACATACTGGTCGAAAATGATGTCGTCGGATATGTCGTATGTAATACTACATACTGGTGGTGGCACGGTGGCTTGGTGATTTGCACTGTCGTCTTGCACCTCCAGGTTCCAGGTTTGTTTCCCACCTCCGGTTTGAGTTTGCATGTTCTCCCCGTATTTGGTGGGTTTCTTCCAGGTACTCCGGTTTCCTCCTACTGTCCAAAGACATACAGATTAGGCTGATTGGTGTTCGTAAATTGCCCATAGTGTGTGAATGAGCATGTGTGCCCTGCAATGGATTAGCAGCCTGTCCAGGATGCGTACCCTGCCTCGTGCCCTAAGTCTTCTGGGATTGGTTCCAGGCCCACGATCCTACATACAGGATAAAGCAGTATAGACGATGAGTGATTGAGTGAGCGATGAGCGACTACATATTGGCCGAAAATTGTGTTGCCGGACCAGGCACAAATCCATTTAAACAAAAGTTTTTTCAAGGACTAGCAGATGGCCAGAAAGGTGAGCAGCTTCAGGCCTGCTTTACCATGGAGCCGAAGGAACTAGTTGACGTTCTACATCAGTCCACTAAGCTGCCCCTGTAGCGGTGAAGCAGGGCTAAGCCCCAGGGACAGCATGCTATAAGTATCCTCTTTGTCCTTTACATCCTGGCCCTTCTGGCAGACAGTATTTTATAATACTTCACCTGCCTGCTAATGCACAGCATGTTGGCGTTGTTTCTCCCGCACACATGCAAGCCAACGGACTGTGGAAGTAACTGCTTTCCATATCTGTACGTCACATATTTATTTGCCATTTACAGTTTTATCTTTCTGTATGTGAACAATGAAATGATGACCGTAGTTTTCGAAAGTAATTATTTTCAGTCAGACTTCACATCATTCAGCATACATGGAGTATAAAATTGGTTTACAGCCTATTTGTATTAGGATGCATGCTATAACTACCGTGTACAAAAGCAGAAATAGATGTCAATTGTAAATGGGCCTGCAAATAATTCGAGTGATCTGATATATACTGTACCTGCCCTTCAATGTTTAAATCTATCACACTACTTTTCTGCTTCGACAAGCCTCTGCGGTGCAAGCTACTCAGAAATCAATGCACCCCCCATCGCTTTTGTCTCACTCGCCTCATACAAACATTGGAGAGAGGAGCGCCTGTTCACCAGAGGACGCGGGAATCAATTTCCCTTATTGAAACAAATGGGGGTTCACCACTTAAGCTGCATATTTTTTGTCCGCCCCCTTGTTATCATAATTAACCCTCCTTTCCTGACTCTCTGATTCCGGGTCCGCGCAGCGTCCGTACATATTCCTCATGTATTCCTTTTAATGTAATGAAAAGGCCTAGCTAGCAGGTAAGCCCCGTGTGTTTTATGAGATCTTTGACATGGAAAATGGCATGCTGAAACCTGAGAGGATGCATTAAAGATGACAGCATGTCAATGTGAAGTGCTGGGGTATCCCTTTGATTTTATGGTCATCCAGGATGGAAAGAGCATCCTGATAAATATTGCATGTTTTGAATAAGTAGCGTATGTTGAATATTACTTTTAATAGTAAAAAAAAGTAAATGTAAGTTGGTCTATTTCAAATGCTGTATTTAAGGTTCTATGTCGTACCATTTAGAATTTTTTTCTGTCACCCTGATTGATCCTAAGCGTGCATTGAGCAATGTAGAGGATCAATACTAAGCGAGGGAAAAAAAATACAGGGTCACCTCAAAGTGTGTGTGACCTCCAAATTGCCACTATATCTGTCATTTGACACTTCAGACCACTCCATCTAATGGGCTATGTATAAACACAACACAAACTCACCTGAGACTGAGGAGAGCAGCCCACAACACATAAAATGACCTTTGTAAGCAAACATGGTATTAGAGTTATTTTCAGTCGAAAGAGCATGCATCAAGTGACTTGAGTATTAAACCTGTTGTTTTTGACACTGACATTAATTCGAAGCTAAAGGCTCAGGTTTAAAGTTATGTTTGTCTCTCTCCTTCAGCATGAGAGGAAGATGTAGGCTGCAAATGTTCCTATTACTGTCATGCTTCTTTGGTGTGCTGTGTATGACAGGCTAATGAAAACATGCATGGCTTCAGGATTGCGGCAACACTGTGGAACATGAGCACCCAAACAAACTGATTTGTAAAAATGTCAGGCATGTGTGCAGATAAACCCAAGGGGGCATGAACATCTGCCCTTTTGCTCTCACCCTTTTAGAAACACCTACCCTTTCAGCTAGCTTTTATTATAATTATAATCTTTAAGGACTTCAAGTTGTCCCTGGAGCAAAGCTGTAGCCTGGTCAGTGCCCCAGACTGGGGATTTACTTAGGCAAACCAAAACCGCTTCTTGTATTCTAAGAACTTCATGACTCTTGGCTACCACCCCCTGTGAGGCAGTACGAGCTTATATTCACTATAACTATTACAGTTTTGGACAGGGAGAAATGATACCCAGGAAGAACTTATAATCTACAGTATATGGCATCACAGTTGGCATTGTATAACACTGAGTATTCAATATAGTACATTTTTGCATGCTTTAATTGTTGTTCTGTGAATAACATTTTTTTTCATAAATCATGTTGGGTTACAGACTCCAGGAAAATCACTTACTCACTCATCGTCTATACCGCTTTGTCCTGTATACAGGGTTGTGGGGGGCCTGAAGCCTATCCCAGGAGACTTAGGGCACGAGGCGGGGGACAGGGGGCCAATCCATTGCAGGGCACACACACTCACACACTACGGCCAATTTGGGAACACCAATTAGCCTAATCCAGGTCTTTGGACTGTGGGAGGAAACCCACCGAGCACAAGGAGAACATGCAAACTTCTTGAACACAGAGACCCGGACCCTGGAGGTGCAAGGCGACAGTGCTAACCACTACATCACCGTGCTGCTTCAGAAAAATCAAAACCAGCTAAATACACACATTATTCATAAAATTATGACCACTGAGAGGTGGAGTGACTATACATCACCTACTATACATGAGCAAACTCGGGACAGGATCATGGCTCACCCATGTCCGAGGGGCGCAAAGACCAGCCCATGTGGTTTGATCCTACTTAAAAGCCAATGTGGCACAAGGGCCCCAACAGACAAAGAGCCCATGAAGAATCCAGCCCCCAAACTCAAATGGGATACGTCAAAAAAGTCCGATCAGTGGAAGCCTCACCTTCCTACCTACCTCACCCAAAGGATGCCAGACATCACAGCACACCCCCTTACGTCTTGGAGAGTCATGCCCTGAGGGGCCAGAGTCGCCACGATGGCAAAAAGGGGACCCAAACCCTAGGTGCTCTTAATGTAAATGGTTTTAAAGTTATGGCTGATCGGGGTAAACATAACTTCTTACTAATATTGGCCTATTTTCTAGTTACATACTGTCATTTTAAATCCTTTTAGTCATCCCATTTATTTTCCATTGATGCGAATACATTTGACATTTTTTAGTGTGTCGATAATTTGAGGCATTACTTATAATTTGATATTCATTCATAATTTGAAGAATTGTGTCTTTTGTCACTTTTGTTATGTATGTGTTTCTCAGTTAAAAGTGAACATGCTTGTCACACATTCCTGTTCCTGAAATAAAGAGATACATTATTGACGGTTAAGCTCTATGTGATGTCTATGTGAACTGACGCTGAAGTGAAGCTGAAACAAACTGTAGAGCATAAAATGACCTCTCACTTCTTTTACGAGCATCATGTATTTTTTTGAAACATAGCAGAGATCATTGCTGCCTCACAGCTCCAGGGTCCCAGATTAGTATGTGTGTGTGTGTATGTGTGTGTGTGTGTGTGTGGGGAGATTCACCTGATCTTTCTGTGTCCAGGTGGGTTTCCTCTGGGTTTTCCAGTATCCTCCTACATTCCAAAACATCTGTTTTCTTTCCCAAAAATCTATTATTGGATGCTTTGAATTTAGGATTCGAATACTTGGTGTAGTGTCAGTATGGGTAGAGTGGGAATTTGCTCATGTTCCATTTATAGACCCACTTCCTAAATAAATCCACCATGTGCAAAACTGTTTTTCACTTGAATTTCTTTCTTCCAATCCCTTGCCACCTGCTCCTCTCTAACTCTCTTTAGTGGACTGATTACAAATGGTCAATTTGAAA
Source organism: Leiocassis micropogon (assembly GCA_028565275.1). Lineage (NCBI taxonomy): Eukaryota > Metazoa > Chordata > Actinopteri > Siluriformes > Bagridae > Leiocassis > Leiocassis micropogon. Next base: position 12,783,542 of record JAOVVA010000044.1, read on the forward strand.
ATGGAGTCCAATGTCCCCAAGGCCACGTGCTTGTCAAATTGAAAAGGCACAAGGACGAGCGGCACTCGTGTCATTCCATGCCTGGAAACGGAGAGATGAGAGAACATAACAAATTACCCCTGTGTGACAGCGCACCGCCTGGTGAAGGGAGGAGGTGAGGAGGCAGCAAGAGGAGGGGAAGCGGACTTGTATCTCTAGCATCTCGCCCTTAGCATTTGTATCACAAGTCTCCACAAAGCGCCAATGGATCATTGCAGTCAGCTGGTGTTAGTGGTATCGAGAAAAGCCATGGGCTGTCACCGAGTGTGGGCCTTTCATATTTTACCAGAGACAGCGTTTCCTCACTTCCAGCCTCACTCAAAACTGCTGCCTCGATTTTGAGGATAATATCTTCAAAACCTCTCGTCCCTCCCTGCTGAGAGGCTATTTTTGAATCCGTTCTCTTCTCCACCATGTCATTTGCGGACCGCTTGAGGAATCACCACACAGTCCTCCTCCACTAGTGGATGTGACACTGTTCATTTTTCTGTCAACTGCAATCCGGAAAGCTTTTGTTTCTGCCTGGGTTTGTCGCTTCCCATCAGTATTTTAAAGGGCAAACTATGTTGTTTCCCTTCTCCTAACAGTCAGCTATGTTGCATTTACTGCATTGTTGTGGATAGTTTAACTGTGGCAAAAGGCAGGTAGTTAAGGCAATTTCATTTAACATGCAAAATGCAGTTTAATTCTCAGTTTTGGCCTCAAATTGCTGGATTTTACTGGGATGGAAGAATAGTATGCAAACTACTCCTTTCTACTAGAGCACATGCCATTAAACAGTAAATAGTCAGAGGTATAATATACATTATTAAGACACCTTTTTAACAAGAGCATGACAAGTCTTCAGGTACCACATGCCTGCGATTAAACTATCTAGGAGAAAAGGGATGATAATAATCTTAATATAGGACAGAAGTAGGCATTAATCATTAAACCTTCCAATTCTTAGCACATCTAAGAAGGCACATTAAAGCATCACATATAAGCTCTGAGGATGTGGTATAGCTGTGACCTCAGTGAGCCTGTTGCTTCGGTGGTGGGTAGTTAATGTTTCCATCTATACGTGATGGGAAAGAACCTCAAAGGAACCTCAGAGGAATCATGTTACACTTCAATTTATCTGCCTTACACCCCTCACTCATGCTGGGAAAAGGATTTGAAGGATTGCAGGATAAGTCTGCGTTGTCCGGCACCGTGTATTTCATCATGTGCTGGGAAGAAATCCATCATGATATGAAGTCTTATGGTTAAACCTTTGGAAAACGTGTGCTGAATGGTTGCATTGTCTCAAATCCATTATCTGTATTTAGGATTGAGGTATTTAGTATATCAGGATTGAGAATTAACTAGTGCGCTCCTTATGTTAATGGAATAGGCTGTATTTAGGTAAAATGGGAGTGTTAATAGGGCAAGTGAAAGTTAATTCAAGTTAATTCTTTATCCTAATCAGGGATGCCCTGGATCCTGAGCTTTTCCTGGGAACGCTGAGCACAAGCATGCAGCACTCGTCATTGCAATAAACCACACACACATGCTCACACACTCAATCACACCTAGAGGCATTTTAGCATGATCAGTCCCCCTACCAGCATCTTTTGAGAGGTGAGAAGAATTTTAACCGCCAGAAGAAATCAACAAAAGATATTAACCTGAGCTACTGTGGAGCAAACTAATGGATGCTGGAGCTCTTTTGGTAAATCGAAAAAAGTAAAAGCTTTTTTGAGTATGATAACTGAATTCGACTACTTTAGTAAATTGATAATGTTTTAACAGAGGGCCTTGACAGGGACTTTGCTTCTTGTTTAGACACAAGTACAGCACCGTAGACAGTTGTTTGAAGATAGACAGGAGATAGCCTGGCACAAATTAACAGTAATCCACACTCAGATCTTCAGACAGGCACTGCGGTTGTCTGTCAAGCAGCGCTGGGCAATTTGAATGCACAGCATGCATCTGGACTTCATCAGCATGGAGCAAGGGTTTAGATTTCGCTATTGTTCCTCTCCTCCTCTTCCCTGATCTACTGTCACTCGTTTGCATAAAGTGGCAGTTTGATAGCTGTCTGAATAGTGCTGGAACAGAAAACTTGCAACATGGCTGTTCGCTGTTGGTATGTGATTAAATTAATATGCAAACTGATAAGGCGATTCTAGGTCTTCTAGAAAATGTGCCCTTAATCGTAGCTCAGATAGAGATGTTGCATTTAGAAAGGAAATAGTAAAAAGACAGAGAGAAAAAAATTTATTCTGCATAGAATATGGCATTTATGAGAAAACCACTTACATACATCAAGGTTTTGACTTTCAAAGGAGAAGTCGTTTTTTTTGTGTTTTTTTTTTTTACTCGTGCTCAAATGCTTTTTTCCTGCAATGCTAGAACAATGTCCAGTGTTGATCCAGAGTATTTACTGAACATCCTGACCTTTGCCATTGTCACCTATATCATTGATTGCTCTGTCAGTTAGTAGAGCCTGAATGCCCTCTGACCTGACCACTTAACCCCGTGGCTTTAAAAGCGCTTCACAAACACTAGGTCACTTAGCTATACTGCCCTCTGCCATGCACACACACCCACACACACACACACACACACACACACACACACACACACACACCTTTCATCCAGTCCCAATCCAAGCTCATAAGATTTATTACACATTAAATCATTTTCACTGTATTTAAAAAAAAAAAAAACAAGGCAGGGGAAAATGCTAGTCGAAAATGCTAGTCGGCAGTTTTAGTCAGCAGGGCTACACAAACTAAATTTAGCTGGTGATCATCTTAGCGACTCTATTGCCCTCTGCATACGTGATGGAAAGACGCAGTTGTGGTACATTCAGCTGTCTGAACTAAACAGTTTCTTCCAACATCATCATGGAAAAATAAAAAAAATTAGGAATTTTCATAGGGTATGGGAGAATTAACACTGCTGTAAAGCTACTGTTGATTCGGGAAGCAATGCAAACTACTGCACAAAAAGGTATAGCCTTTATAGAATTAGATATACAAATTAACAACGTGTACAAAGTGAAAGGTTCACTTGTTTGATATCTTTGTTTACAATTGATACACAAAAACATGGTCTTGTAAAAAAATAATATGTAAAAAAAAAAAAAAAAAAATCTTTCATTACCCGAGAGGGTGGGGTTAGTAATTACTTTCATAGTGATCTATCAAACAAAAGACTTTTTTCCTTTTTAAAGACTCAAAGGAAAGTGCAATGTAGCAGTGCTGGCCGCAAAAAAGGCACTTTCTTAAATGACAAAATCAACTTTTAAATTTGCTGGTAATAGTTGAGGTTTTTCATTTATTCTCTCTAAGTTTTTATGTATCATTCATTCATCCATTTATCTATTCATTCACTCATTTATCCTTTCATTCCATCTTTATACTGGGCAGAATCTGGAACCCACCCTTGTAACACTGGGTGCCAGGTGGGAGAGTTCCAATCCATCGCAATTCACCAAGCACAAACATATTCACATGGATTCACTAGAGGCAATTTAGTGTAGTCATTTCACCTACAAGCAGTCTTGTATAAAGTACTTCAAAGCTATACTTAAGTTATTTCTCACAGTACATGTACTTAAGGATTGGAAATAAGAGTAAAAGGAAAAAAAAGTGAGAATTGTGATTACGAACTTTATTGTGTCTTTCTTATAGTAAGGTAAATGCATAAAATCTGTAATCAACAGCATTAGCTAGCACACATTAGCCTGGCCACCACATTAGCCAGATATTTGTAAGGCTAATGATAACTAACTAGCTAAGTAACTAACATAGTAATAACATTGACTTTGTGGCTCAACTAAATCAATATTGACATAACTTTTCTCAAAATGCCTTTTCAGGTTGGAAGGCGAGTTTGGAATCCCAATATTTTAGTGACTTGCGGTAGGAATATGAGGCACCTCACCAAATAGAAAGAAACTTTTGAAATCCTTTTCTGCGAATAAGGCCACACGTGTGTAACATCTTATCTTGTATAACATATATTATGTTGTGTAACATCTGACCACAGTTTTCACCAACTCGAACTGGTGCATTACTTTCACTATCAGTTCTCCTTCGTTACATTACAACACTAAATACAAGCATGTTTGGGACACTGGAAGGAAACTGGAGAACCCAGAGGAAACCCATGCAGAACAGTAGGCAGAACTTTGGACTCAGTCAGGATTGATGAGCTGTGAGGAAGTACTGAACTAAGCTGTCGCACAGTGCTACAATACAAAATAGTTATTCAGCCAGAATCCTTTATGTAATTTTTTAAAATCTTCCATAGTGCATTAATAAAGCAGATTTAAAAAAAAATATTTATCTCATATACTGAACCTCTCAGTGAAGCATTACATTAATGGGTGTTGTTTATTCAAATAAAGTTAGTAAAGTTATTTTTTTCTAAAAAACATAAAGCTATTTTATTTAACTTAAACCTCAAAACATTATGATTCCATTAAATGTGAATTGGGTTTATATTCAAAGTAGCTCAGCAATGTGTAGAAGATAATAGAAAAAAAATACAACAGTAGCTCATTTTCTAGTGAGCTTGATCTATGTACTTTTCTATTGGGGTTAATGTTACATTAACATTAGTCATGAATGATACCCTATTGGTGATGTTTTGCACATACTGTACAATGAAAATCATAGCATTCTTTCATAAAACGTATGAAAATAAATATACTAGAACCCCTAGTTATATTTCTTCATATTCTTATTCCCTGATGTTAAAATCAAATTTCAAGCCTTTTCTTTTTACATTCCAGCTGAAGCAGCAAAGCTAAATTACACCTCTGTATAATTAATCCACGTCAGCCAAAAAAAAAAAAAAAAAAGCTGATTTAAGCTACCTTTGATGATGCAATGACTTTTTATTCTCTCCTCCATCCTGTGCATTGTTTGGCCTTCAAAGTGAAATACGTAAGCCCTTAGGAAGCCATTTCTTCTGTGCTTTCAAGTTTCTGATACCCACTAAAGCAAGATATGAACACTCTATAATTGCAGAAAAGGCTACAGTTATAGTGTTGACTTCTGACATTTTTAATGTGACATTGTGCATAACTGCACTTCCTTTTATAGGGAGTTATGCTATAGGTTAACACACAGGTGTTGTATTCTAAGATATGGTACTGTATATGCTAGAAATTGAAGAATTATTCAGGTGACTATTTTCAGGTTGCCGCATTCAGAAAAGCAACACACCAAAACACTGTGCTGAAATTTGTCTTAACTTTTACTGAACCTTATAACTTTCCAGTCATATTGCCATTATGGCCGACCAATGCACTTTGTTGGGGTTTTCAATATCAGCCTATCATCTGTATAAATTATATATATATTTTTTAAGAAAAGACGATTCAAATCCAATAGATTTTACTGAATGTCCCAGAACAAGAAATATATGAGGTTTAATCCAGAACCAGCTGCAGTTTTTGCATTTTGTTTCTACCCAGATAATGAAATAAAATGGCACCATGCATCACCCCATTCTTAAGTCGCTCAGAGAAGCCTTTAGGGATTCTACCCAGAACATACACAATCCACACACAAGTTGTGAAAGGGAATTTAAAATTAGCAGGAATATACTGATAGATTCCCTGAGGGTTTTATTTTCTTGGCTTTTTGCACAGGTGTTACCATGACCTTATTTCAAACACAAGAACTTCCTACCTGCTCCCATTTTTAGCTCGGCTTCTCTTGCCTTAAAAACAATACACCTGGAACAACGGATCTAAAACCAGACAAAGAGCTGAGAAAGTGCAGTGCAAAACTTCTAAACTCCATTTACACTTAGAACAGATGATGCGTCCCACTGGCAGTGCCTCAAAGGATGAGGGATTGTCAGTCTCTTTCTCTACTTTGGCACTCATTTAGAACTTATTAATCTCATTACTTGCCCAATTGTACATATTTAACATTTTTGGGTTCATTCCCACTTGATGACGGAAAGATGCAGGATGAAAGCATGGTGCTTTACAATGCCTATAAAAAATTGCTGAAGCATATAGATGAGGTCTAAATGGCTGCAATTTATCAAATGATTACAGCAATTAAGTTGCAAGACTTGAATGAGACAGAATCTTTAATGGCACCTTCGGTTTCGGTCCTTAGCACGCCCATAACTCTAAGGGGCCACCCAGGGGCCACTCATCACTTTAAAGAACTACAGTCTAAGAACCAACTTTATCTCAATACATCCAACACTTTAGTTTGAATTAATGGAGTACTGAGGCATATTGAAAATGTAATGGAGGACAATAGGAACAATAAAATACTGTCACAGAAGGGTATAAGAAAAGGAAGATTTAAGAAGGGAAGATTTAGGAAGCCTCAGGAGAAGCATGTGTTAGCCTTATATGGTTGGTAGCTGCTGTATGATAGGAGAGCTGGATAGTGGGTGAGAATTGACCAAGACTAACTTGGAGGGAATAAATGGGGAAAAATGCATCTAACTGACCTGATTCTACAAAATGGCATTTATACATTAGTCCTGTCCTGGTCAAATTAGGAACTTTGCTAGATTCTACACTTACACCTAACACATAATAATAACACTATGGAATATATGTTGCAGATGTGAAGTGGATCTTTTGATTTAAGTATATCTGTGCAAAAGTTGTAAAACCATACATTCTTATATTGGTGTACTGCAGATACCAATAGAAAAAACTGATATTATTATTATTATTATTATTATTATGATTATTATTGTTTTACTTAATTATTACTTATAAAAACTGTTACAGTGACATTTTTGTCTTACATAATACGTAATAGACCAATTTCTGAACTAAAACAGAGACAAACGAACTGTAGCAAAATTCCGTTAAAAGCCTAGAGCAACCTTCCCAGCACTTTTTCCCGCCATAATTGTGCCGCAGTGCATCTAAGGTCACTCAAATGTTTTAACCACAAAGGGCAATTATTCTATGATTTAATTGTTTATTGGTTGCTTTACAGTTTTAGTTTTAATTATATTTGCTTTACAGTTTTTCTATAGACATGTCTAAGACTTGCACAGTTCATTACACTGACTGATGAAGGAAAATTCATTATTAAACATTAAACAATCCTTTTAGCTTTTAGCTTGGGGTTCTGCTTATGTGAACGTGGCTTTTTTGTCATTGTACTCCTCCATCAACATGGAGCTTTTTAGCTTGCAGCCTTCTACCCAAGCCCTTGAACCATCTCTGTGCTTGCTTTCTTCACTTTATAACTTAGATCAACTTTGCAGTTTTCTATAAATGTGATATTGTTGTATAGTGTAGTCAAAAAAACATGGGGAACCACTTTCAGTCTGCTAACCTTGGTGCTAAGGAGGAGACAGGTCGAGAATTTCATCCACACTAACATTTCATCAAATTAAATACAAAACAGCCTGTAAAATTCCCATCTGGTGTGTCCTTGTTTCTTTGCCTTATTGCTTTTATTAGACACAAAACTACAAGTTGTGCTCATATCTACATTGTCAAACTATGCCTTATGGCTCCCTCTTAGAAGGCAAAAGATTACAGAACATATCAGTTTGTAATAAATAAATCATGTCAAAGTTCATAGCATTTTGTTCTAGCCAGCCATCTTTGGATGGATTTAAAACATAAGGGTAGGAATAGATTGCTAGCCTTAGGTAGGTGAAAGAAGGCCCATTCCCCAAGAGAGATGGATTAAGAGAGCAAGTGGAAATGAATGATCAGGCTTTAAATAGCCTTTTGGCTTTCTTTGTCCTTTCCCATTCTGTTTCCCATTTGAAGGATGGGTTGACATTCAGCTCCTGCTATGTTTCCTATTCCACTGGACTTTAACTTCATCACCAGTTTACTGATGTCTAAACCTTGGTCTGTGTTCACCTGCCAAAGTTAACCTCATGCCACAGCACAATGCCACATTAATGTCTGTTTTATTAATGTAGCCGTGACTCTAACAATCCTTGACAAAGCATACACTTTTATCTCAAATAAACAACATATTTATTTGGATTCCATGTCCATAGCTTGTTCTTTCATTCATAACATAACAAATGAGAATAAAGAGTCAGTGCTGTCTGGACATCTTATGCAGTACTTGATTCTAATAACAAAAATGTTTGCCCATATTAGGAAGTAGTAGCTACTAGTAGCAAAGCTATTAGCTAGAGATGGATCCAATACCCAGTTAGTATCTTGCCAATACCAGCAAACAATGAACGGATGAACGGATAGCAGAGAAAACATATCGGATCTGTGTAACCAAGAGCAATTTTGATAATTAGATTTGGAAAAGAAATGTACTTTTGGAACTGGAAATGATTACATAAAAATAGACTTAACAGAACTGTCTTTTGTTAGAATTTATTTAATTATATTTATACATAATAGTAGTGTTTAAAGAAAAATATAATGAATATATACTACATGCAGAAAAGGATTTGGTCAAACATGCAGTTACATTGTATCCAAATACTGTATGTATACTTCAATATGGAGTCGGTCCCCTTTTTGCAGCTCTAACAGCTTTTTGGAGTGTTTCTTTGGGAATTCATGCCCATTCATTCTGTAGAGCATTTATGAGGTCGGACACTGATGTTGGACCAGAAGGCCTGGCTTGCAATCTTCATTCCAGTTCATGCCAAAGGTGCTCGATGGGGTTGAGATCAGGGCTCTGTGCAAGCCAGTCAAGTTCTTTCTCACCAAACTCATCAGACTATGTTTTTATAGTCCTTGCTTTGTGCACTGGGGCACCGTCATGTTGGAATAGAAAAGGGCCTTCCCCAAACTGTTACCACAAAGTTGGAAGCATAGCGTTGTCCAAAATGTCTTGGTACGCTGAAGCATTAAGACTGCCCTTCACTTGGGATAAGGGGCCTGATTGAAACACCTGTATTAAAAAATTAACAGGTTTGTCCATATAGTGTAGGTTTGAAAGAATTCAAACACTGAGTGTTCAAAATAGACAGAACGTTAGGTGATATACAGGATTCCGGAGAGACCATACAGCATAATACAACATTCAAAGTGACCAGAAGTGGTGCTAAAAACTCTCAATTTTTGAAATGATTGAGAGTGTACATACTGTGGAAATCCGACGTAGTGAAAATCCTGTTCTCAGACCATTGTTGCCAACCAGAGTGCATTACTGGTGAGTAGCACCATGATGTGCTCAATCAGTCCCTCCTGGTGTGAAGGTTACTGGTGACTGTCTCTGTAAAGCATGAGCAGAGATCAGTGGGCCTAATGCATTGGTGAGGGCATCAATTTTGTTATTCACCTCATTTATTTGTTGGAAGTGGTCTCCCACTAGCTTACCCTGGGTAGCCTTGGCAGTACACCAGTGTGCCTCTGCTGCTCCACCCAAGAACTGCTGAGATAATCTGTCAGAAAATGACATTTAATCAGCATTCCATTGCAGTTAAAATCAAGGCAAACAATGAGCAAGAGCGTGGTCACAACAGGCAGAAAGTAAGGTCACGTACAGACAGAATATCCCAGGTTGGGCATAGGGCGAAATTCAAAGACCAAAAACAGTCAAGAGCAGTTTTTTTTTGTTTTTAACCAAGCCGTGAAGTAGCACAAGAAATTGTACACTGCCCTTCCCTATTCAGATAAACAATTCAACATTGTTTTTGAATTAAACAAATTGAAACAAACTGTTTTATCTGTGAAAAATCAGGTTTAAATATTCTAATTAGTATAGCCCTGTCTAGAGAATAATAGCTATGGTCAAGAATGATTTTTATAGTATATAAATCTATATAACGTTTATGGGCTTGAAAAATATTGTCTAGGAATTTTGGTAAAATTGACAGTTTCACAAAAATTCCAGTTTTTCTGGTTTTGGACTAGGCGGCCATATCGCCCTTGCTAAAGCTCTTCAAAGAGCTTGAAAAACTCAAATATGGGTCTGAATTCACTGCAAAAAATCACTCCATAGGCTACAATAGGGTTTCTACAGTAGACACACACACATACGTGCACTCTGATTCTGCAGAAAACTACATCTGAATCTCTCTCCCCGGTGCATGCTCACTTTTGCACACACCCAACAAACCTTATATCACCATGGAGAGCCGGGTCTCCTTCTTTGTTTAACCTTTTATTGGATATGATTGGTCAAACCGGTTGGGAGCTATCAAGGGTTCAATTCTCTCTCGCTCTCTCTCTCTCTCTCTCACACATACACACACACACACACACACACACACACACACACACACACACACACTTTAAAACCATTAACAATAAAATCACCTAG
>JAOVVA010000044.1:12826704-12837933 GCA_028565275.1 Leiocassis micropogon
TTAGAAGTTGGCACCTCCACATCATTGCATTCAGTTTTTATTCACGATTTGTATAGTGTCCCAACTTTTTGGGAATCCGGTTTGTACCTTATGCGCTTATAGTCAACTCAAAAATTGTAAAAATGGTAAACCATATGATTAATATTACACATTCCATGTAATAATTAGGATTTTTAAATCAGCGGTTGGAGAAAATGCTTACCTTCGGTGCATTGCAGGGTATAATGTGTGAACGAACACACACACACACACACACACAGGGGCAATTTATCTTAGGCAGTCCATTTAATGTGATGTTTTTGGAAGGTGGCAGAAAACCTGAGAACCTGCAGGTAGCCCAAATGGACAAAGACAGAACAAACACCTTCACACACCAAGTAACCTAGAATCAGTGCTTGTACCTATACATTCATCATTTTTCATACATTTTTTTTCTCAGAAATTTTGTGTCAAAATAAACACTATTTTTAAAAAATATGTACAATGCACCATTAATTTTGAAATTTTATATATATATATATATATATATATAATTTTTTCTCGTTATCTATTAGGCAAATACTTCAAGTAAATTCTGTTATTATTACTGTTGTTGTTGTTGTTGTTTATTTAATCTATTTATTTAAGATTCCTATAAAGGTCACAGGACATCTGGTTAAGGTGTGTGGAAGGACTGGAATCCCAAGGCATTCAGTGAGTGGTGGTTATTTTATACATTTTTTAATTTATTTATTGTATTCCACAGAAGCATAAGCTATTGGTCAGATATGATAAAAGACCGCTTTTATTACAACACAATCATACAGCACTGTCCCCAGTCCTCAGTCACTGCAGGGTTGAAGAAAAAAGACTGTGTGAGCAGGTACAAAGAACTATAACGATTGTTAAAAAATAAAAAAAATTTTAAAGTCTTGGACACACATCTAATTGAGACAAATTATGAACCCAAGTGATTAGGTTGAGGAACCGTCAGAGCTAGAGCACCACAGAGCGAGCCCCAAATACCCACTCTAACATCTGGTGATGGATCATTTATGCTTTAAGATTTTTTGCAGCTAGTGGTTCAGGGGCTCTTGTGAAGATTTATGCCATCGTAAATTCTGATAGCAGGACATCCAGTCCAAAATCAGATAGATAATGACCCCAAACATACATCAATATTAAGACAGACATGGTTGTAGCAACACAAAATCAATGCTCTGCAATGCTTGATAATGTGGAAAACAGAAGAAAACTCTGCATGACTTTAGAAACCATTTTCATAAACTATGAATTGTGCACCTATATGTGAGTTCAAACTATGAACTTGTAAGTGTTATTATGCTCATTGCAATATTGATGGGTGTTAATGTTCAGGACAGTGCTATCAGTCTGCTTGCATCTACTGTATATCTGATGGTTGAAGAACACTCAATAATGAGAAAATAATGTACAACTTGTGCATGCAAATGCTTCAAGAAGACTGGGTTACTTTGTGATACTGTTTCTAATATTCATTTATAATCCTTCTCTAAAGGGCGCTACTTGGTGTGTGGTGCAAGAGATTGTACACCCTAGTGCACTAGCTTTCCCAGGAACCCAGAAGTTAAGAGAGCTGATATTGTACAGCAATAAGTTGAACTACAAAGAGAAACTTAAGATTTACAGGACTGTCCACCACCTCCATGTTTTATTCTCTTCACCTTTTGATTATACAGTACTGGTAAGAATTTAAAACTACTTTCACCCCTGTTTAATTACATTAACTATCAGTTACTATTTGGAGCGTTTATGCAGATTAACATCCATTCACGCAATGTCCGACCACATCCAGCGTCCAACAGGATGTAGAACTCTACTTGGGACAGACACATCAACCCCCACACACACAGCGTGTGGAACTTATGTCTCACATCTCTTAGTGTTCTAACGTTACCTCTCTCATGAGGTGCATCTTAGCTCCCAAATGACTCTACTGCAATATGGTGTTTGTGGGGCTTGTTGTTATCGACACCCATTTATAAACATCAGCAGCATATTACCTTGTGTTTCAGTGGTTCGCAAGAAGTGCTCCCACCACAATGACTGGAGTTTTACCTGCTCAGGCCATTGGTTTGGTATTAATATGGCTTTAGAGTCATTTTTGCAACACTGTGCAACATTGAACGTTCCAACATCCGCAAGTTTAGTGAATTAATATCACAGAAAGCGTTGACAACCAAAAATTTAATTGTTTGGCAAATTGCTGGAGACTCTTACTCATCATCTATACTGTTTTATCCTGTATACAGGGTTGCTGGAGCCTATTCCAGGAGATTTAGGGCAGAGTACACCCTGGACAGGTGCCAATCCATCGCAGAGCACACACACATACACACACTCACACACTCATTCACACACTACGGGCAATTTGGGAACACCATATAATCTAATCTGCATGTCTTTGGATTTTTGGAGGAAACCAGAGTACCCGGAGGAAACCCACCAAGCACAAGGAGAACATGCAAACTCCATGCACACAGATCCAGAGGCAGGAATCGAACCCACACCCTGGAGGTGCAAGGCGACATTGCTAACCACTAAGCTATCAGACCGCCTTCAAGACGTACTGTAATCGGATAATGTTTAGAGTAACTGTACTGTAACTGTACTGTACCTGTACTGTACACATGTCAGGTCACAACATCCTGATGTCTATAATTTTATTATAAAATCCATCCAATTCTGCTTTATTCCTTACATATAAATTCTCTCTGAAACCTGAAAAGCTCAAACAGGAGAATAACAAAGTGGATTCTCTTCAGTTCATCCAACACAGGGAATTCTGAACGTCTACATTTAACAGTCAACCAGTTGTGGTAAGTTACAGTAGTTAGTTCAGGTCAAATAACCAAACAAATCCTAATTTACAGGAAACCCGTGCAGGACAAACAAGGCAGTAACCTGAGCTCAGGAGCTAACGATAGATAGTTTAGCTGTGAGGTGCAGTTCTATGCATTGTGCCCCACCCCAGTTACAAAACTAATCAATTATATTCCTTTAGTTATAGAGGTATGACTCATTCATTCATTTCACAGAGAAACTTACTCAAACTTAAAACAGCAAAGCACCAGGTGTCACCTTGACCAAAAAACCCATACCTGAGCTCTCTTCAGATAAAGTGCTGCTTCAAGAAGAAAAAATGCTGAAATAAAGCAAATCTGTATTTATAACTCACCTGCTAAATATAAATATATACATTTGTGTTTTTCCATTTAGCATGGGTGAAATGCATGGCTGGAGACAGTAGGCCCAAATAATTCATCATGTCACCATGAGCAGCGGCAGCAGCAGAAATTCTACAGTACTGTCCCCACAGTGGACCTCAGTGCTGATGTTAGGGGTGATTTGGGCTGCACTTCCACTTGTCCCAGAGGCCCTCGCTTGTTGAAAAGGGGGCTTACGAGAGGCAAAACATAAAAATATTCCATGCCTTTTCTATACCCAGGGGTTCCCTCCGTCGTTGTGCATCCATTACGACTGCTTTTTGCAGCTCATACATCGATACAGTCCAGCACAAGCAGGCCAGAGGGAGTGTGTGCAGCAGAGCGCGTTGCTACAAAAACATGTCTCCATGGATCAATAGCTTATTAATACAGGACAATGGGGCATCAGCGCTGGCAGAGACCGGGTGGCTGGGGCAAGTTCTTCACTGATAAGACAGACAGTCTGGCAGGGGTGGCAAGTGTTTGGTTGGACCTTTGGGATCATGGCCTTCAGGTCAGCCAAAACAAGGCTGTTAGTCAGAGCTGGAATATCAACCACCACCAAGTGCTAGAGGCAGTGTGTGACTGGATCTTTTTTAAACAATCATTTCTTCAACAATTAAATGTCTGGCAAAGAGCTTTAAGCATTTTTGAATTATTTAAAAATAACGACATGCAAAAAGGTCCTTTTGCTTGCCAATATCTGGGTCTTGAGTTTATTTCACCCAATAAAAATGTCATATCTCTATACTTGGGTTTTACAAAATTGTTTTTGTTTGAACTATTTTAAAGTTTCCCTAGCCTAAAACTACCAACTTGAAAGGATTCTATAGGTGTATGAGCTAACTCTTGACTAGACAGTGCAGATGAAAAGTTTTCAGACTTGAGCTTGTTGAAATGGAAACCTTTGTAGCAGCCTGAGATGGTTAAGCACCATGAGCACGCTGGAGAAGATTTTCACTCAAAATTGCTCTCTCTTTTTTTTCTGTATCTGTTTGTCCCTCTAAATGATAGAGTTGGTTACCTTGGGTACCTCTATGACCAATTTGCAATTCAGATTTGCTGGGTAGTCAGATCTGGGAAGATTGTTGGTTGTTCTAAATCTCTTCCATTTTATGATGATGGAAGCTACCATGCTGTTGTAATGTTCTTGTATCCTTCCCCAGATCTGTCAGATCGGTGGCTTGACATAATTGACAACGTGACATTATTACCCTCATAACTTTGTTTTCACTCTGATACCCACAATCTACTGTGAGACCTTGTATAGACAGGTGTGTGCCTTTCTTAATTATGTCCAATGAATGGAGTTAGGCGAAGGTGGATTCCAGTCCAGTTGTAGAAGCAACTCAATGACCATTGATAGGAGTAGTATGCACCAAAGCTCAACTGCATGTGTCATAGCAAAAGATCTGAATCTGAAGTTTGAGTTTGTAAGATGAATGTGAAACATAAAAAATGTGGGAAACATGAAAGGGTCTGTTGGCACGGTACGTGGCCTGAGTATGGAGGCTTGTTTTTGCAACATAGACATATAGAAAATATTACACCGAATTTTTTTATTCCTGTAATTACTGCATAATAACAAACAAGTTAATATAGTCAGTTTATAATTTTTTTATATTTCATCCTTATGTAGGGTATATTTGCATGTTTTTATCCTACATCACATTAATTCAGTATTTGATAATTGCAACTTTTTGTCATGCACATGCTTAAAAATATAAAAATGATTATGACTTCCCTTTTCAGCAATCAAATCGAACAAAAACCCAGCAAGCAATATAACCAATCCGGAGTATTAATTTCAGTGGGAACTGGCCATCCTGGGTAAATGATTTACGCTGCACATGATAGCATGCCTGGGGTGCTGGTGTGGCTTGGTGGCTTATTAGCCTTGGAATAGCCTAATAAGGAGAAGCATGAAGTCACACTAACTCACAATTAAGCAATAAAAAGCCACAATTTCAAGTGAAACCTGTGTAATATCTTCTCATACATGGTGGAAACAAGCTTCCATAGCTACATATGAGTGTGCTAATGTACAGTTTGTGTGCATGGTGCCCTGTACAGTAAGTGACTTACATGGCCATCTAGGATGTATCCCAGAAGAGGCTCCAAATCCACCAGTCATCTAACAAATATATTAATGTAAAGAAAAAAGGCATGACCAAAATCTTACTAAACAAGCTTTTACATCTATGACCTAGTTTATGTGCTATTAATTTACAATTATTAAAATGCATGTCATCAAGTGCTCTTTACCTAAATAGCAATTGATCTATAATTTTTCACCCCACTCACTCATCGTCTATACCACTTTATCTTGTCTACAGTGTCGCAGGGGCCTGAAGCCGATCCCAGGAGAGTTAGGGCACAAGGTTGGGTGCTCCCTGGATGGGGTGCCAACCCATTACAGGGCACATACACTTATACACACGCTCACAGTGAAAACTGGGAACGCCAAATAGTCTCACCTGCATGTCTTTAAACAGTTGGAGGAAACCGGAGTACCCAGAGGAGACCTTAACCGAGACAGGAATTGAACCCGAACCCTGGAGCTGTGCTAACCACTAAGCCACTGTGCCACCCTAAATTTTCACCATTTTATTTCATTGAACACAAAATACCCCTTTTAATATTTATGCCTTTTGCCTTCATCAGTGTGGGATTTGTTTTTGATCTATCATACAGTATGTATATATCACCATGCTTCAACTACAAGATTCCGATTCCATAACAACAGTAATCAACCAGGGCCTTTGTTTTGTCTATGCACACAACAACATGGCCACTGATATAAGATGTGATGCCACTAGTGCTGCTGTTAATTTTGTTAAAAGGTAACAAATAAATCAATTCTTCATCTCACATACAGGTAGAACATAGCTTCTGCCAGTATATTGCACTAAGCAGGTGATATCTCATAGTGTCAGAGTAAAGGAGGGTAGAGTCCTACTGTATACTCACACACCCACACACACACAGACAGAGGGATGTGTGCCAGTACTTGGAGGAGGTGTTTTCCATTCAGCAACCCTGCGGGGAACCTGTTTACAGCTTTTATTGCAACGGCATGGAGGTCCACGCCACACACTGCACTCCTCAATGAATAAATCACTCCCCTGCTGTGCTTGGGGTAGAGGGATCATGCCACAGGATGGGGAAAAAGAACTTGCAGCTCAGTCTGTCCTCAACTATTTATTATGTGTGAAAGGAAGTGGCTCCTCTATGGCCTTGTGGCGAGGGATTGTTTACCTCTCTAACTCCTTTGGTTGGAAGAGGCATTCTTCCCACTGAAAAGATTGGCAGTGCATTGTTCATCTTGAAGCTCAACCTTTTACACAAAAAATGACAGTGCTTTATACGCATCTAAATTTGATCCAGTTCAATTTACATAAATTTGGTTTAGATCTCAAATTCTTATATAATAGAACAATTTATTATATATGGTTAAATCAATGTCCATCCACTAATGAAACTGTACCTTTCTTCCCATAGTCATAGCAAGGTGCTGTACACTGGATGACATCTTCCTCAAAAAAAAATCATTACTCGTAAATTATCAACAACCATTGTAATAATTTGAATTATTTTATGGCTTACCAAATGTGCATCTTGTGCAGTCGGGTGTGTGTACAGTATGTCTGTGTCGAGGCAATGGTGTGAATGATTTGGAGAACTCGAAGTGATTCAGGAGGCTAGGGACCTAGCTGCCAGTTTGTTATCAAAGTTCATGCATCGTATTTACCCCAGTGCGATTACCTTAACAAGGGGCATAAATCATATCATTAATTCAGACGATTACCATCAAAAATCTATAAAACTGTAGCATGTTTCTCTGCCTAGCCACCATTCATTTTGTATCCCTGATAAAAAAAAATGGGAGAGGAACAGGAGAGAAAGAGTTATATACCCAATTACATTGCCATCTACTCTATGCAGAGTTGAGCGTAGGGGTTTCTAGCATTTCACTGCTAGTGCTTCAGCTTGCATATTGAAGATTTGATTAGTAAACAGAGTACATACACTGAGCAGATTTATTCTGTAAGTATTCTATGTGTCAGAAGATGTTCTCAACACCATAAATTATTAGATTATTTCTTGGGTGTTCATCTGGTTCAAACTAGGTTGCCCAATAACACAGCAAGTGGTGCTGATGTCTGAGTTCGATCTTATGCTCAGGTTACTAGAATTTAACATGTTTGCCTGCTTCTGTCTGTCTGGGTGTTCTCCGAGTACCCTAGAGTGTACTTCTTCTCTTGTTCCCAGTATTCTCAGGGTAGGTTCAGATTCCACAACCAGGTTAAGGTGATAATTGAAAGCAGGATAACAAGAATAATGCAATTACTGTAAATAAGCGAATGACTAAAGCTAATAGGAAAGGTATGTATTATGTGAGTGATAAAGGTCTGGCCCAACAAGGGGTTAACCCTTGAGTGAGGTCAGCATTTGTAGTAGACCAAACACCTTGGAACAGATATCTCCTTTAATTTATCCTCTGAACAGTTCCATTCTAAGAACTGCTTAGTGAGATAAACTGTTTTCAGAATGTGAACCAGTGCAGAACAACTGACCTCATGGTGCCCACAGTCTGGCATGACTGAATGAGCCAGCTCTCTCTGCTTCTCCCCCTGTTGAATTGAGAGAGATGTGGTGCAGTCCAAATGAGTTAGGCTAACATGGACCCCACCTGCTCCTCTCACCAGTGGTATACCCCTCTCTCCTCCTCCAATGCTCCACAGATCCATTTAATTTAACCTTCCTTCTCCTCCTCCAAGTGGCCACCTTTCAAACACTGAGCTCAACCCTGCCAGCCCTGGTAAGAGGAGGACAGGGAAAAACACAAGAAGAAGGGGTTTAAGTGATTGTCAGCGTTTACTCACTGTTCTCTGGACAGGGCTCCTTCACAAACATCTATCAGTGGAGACAGTCTGTTTTCACCAGGGCTTCGGCCCCCAGGAGCGCGTGGAAACTGGCCATCTTATCGGCCCATCTGGCCCACAGTGCTCTGTCCCAGACTGCTGTCCCTCTGCTACAATCTCATCTCCTCACATCAATCAAAGCTGCTTTTGGGGGGTCTGTGCTTTTTTTCCAGAACACATTTGCCCTCAGCTGTTGCCTTCCCCTTAATCCTATTGCTTTTTGTGCCTTCCTTTTTCTAGGTAGGGTGTGCTTCTTTGCTCTTGCCTTTGCCTTCATCTGTAAATGTGAAGATGAATGTATTCTTCACCACTTCCTATATGATCCATATAGTTTAATAACCTTACAGTGTAACTGTGATTAAAAAATAATATAAATATAAACTCTAAAGTATTTTAGAGTTC
The DNA here is from genome assembly GCA_028565275.1 of Leiocassis micropogon. Lineage (NCBI taxonomy): Eukaryota > Metazoa > Chordata > Actinopteri > Siluriformes > Bagridae > Leiocassis > Leiocassis micropogon. The sequence goes on from JAOVVA010000044.1 coordinate 12,835,256, forward strand.
ACCATAATATGGATACATAATTTGCATTAATATTTGTCACATATTTTCTTTCCATGAGCTTTACTCTTATGCAGTTTCTTTGTCTTCTCTATACCTTTATACCAAAGTGCTGTTGGATTCTCAAATCATATTGATCATAAGGTACAGAATAGCTTTCTGTAACAGCACGGCTCCAACAGCACCATCTGTAATACAAACGGCAGCTTTAATTTCAGTGCATTAATTCTAAGGTTATTATTTCAGCTAATAATAAAGGGATTAAAATGTTTTGTAAGCTAACCAACATATATACTGTACTGTACACATACGCAGAGATTTTTTGCATTAAAAACTTAACAAAAATCATCTTATCATAGCAGGTCAGTATTAGTCAAATACAACCTCAGACGAACAATATATAACTTTTTTCATGATGCCAATACTTTTTAACAAAAATGAAGCTAAACAGGAGAAAAAACATGTGTATATAATATACAGTACTGAAATGAAAACATGAGCAATATTTCCTTGTTGTCATCTGTGAGTTTATAAACTTTATAAACATACACACGGTATGCGTAATGTAAATGTTCAAAGTGTGCAGCGCCTTGCTGTAGAAAAGGTTAATATAGTTCACACAGAGGTGGTACGGTGGTGTAGTGGTTAGCACTGTCATCTTGCATTCGATTCCCGGCCAGGTTTGATTCCCCTATAGTGGTTACCAATTTGCCCGTAGTGTGTGAATGAGTATACAGTATTCTACCAGGATGGCGAAATTTCATAACAATACACAGCATAACTGTGATACTTGGTGCCATCTTCCACATTTTTTCAAACTCGGACCCCATTCACGACCACTTCCATATGAGAGAAAATAGTATTAAACTATGAATATTTTTTCCTCCATCAAGAGACCCATTTGCAACAACAACTGCACAACACAACTTCTTTTTCACTACTGGGAACATGTGCGGCTGGAGCTATGCCCCATCGACAAACGCACATACCTCTAATTGTGCTGTCAGTCATTGATGTTAACATTTAACATAATAAGTGAGGCTTGTACCCCATGGGTTCCAAGCATTTGCCAAGAAATTTCATCCAGACCGTATTTATAAATAGTTCAGATGCAGTTTTATGAATCTCAGTCATGCTACCGTGTTCTTTTTAGACAGAAGAGGTTTTCTCCTGGTACCCTTCCAAACAAACTATACTTGTTCATTCTTCTTCCAATTGTGCTGTCATGGATGTTAACATTTAACATGATCAGTGAGGCCTGTATGGTCTGTGATGTACTTCTTGGTTTCCAAGCCTTTGGCACGGAGTTTCATCCGAACAAAACTGTAGCAAACACCTTAAACCAAATATTCTTATGAATGGCAGGTTTGAACGAATCTCCCTGTTCCTATAAATTCAGACATTTGTGACGGGGATCTGAGTTTTCTCCAGTCTCCTTAATTTTTAAGAACAATTTAAGGCATTCTTGAGAAAAAAAGTTGACACCCTACATAAGTCGATCTTACAAAAAATTGTGTCTTAAGGTGGTTGTACAGAACCCAGTGAACACCTTACTTTTGCCTTAAAACTGCCCTGTTTGTATGAATGCCGTAGGAATATCGGTTCAGACGGTGTTCATAGAAACGCTGTAAGATAGTCATATGAAGGACTTAATGTGTTCCTGTGGCATACCTACAGCCACCGTAGGAAAATGGGCTTCTGGAAATGTCTTCTGAATCTAAATGATCCACGAACATCGTTTGTTGTTGTTCCGAATCCACTTCTAAGGTGGCTCTACAAAGAGTGGATTTCATGGCGCGATTTCATGAACTGGCTAGAAACGCTGGATTCTTATAAGGCCACCTTAAGAAGGCCGTATGGAATTCCTTGCGAATTTGCAGCTATGGGTATTTGTGACTGCCAGTGTTGGGTGTTAGGTCCGCCATTTAAGAACTCAGTTATTTAGTTACTTTTTCACAAAATGTACTCTGTTATTTAGAAAATTTATATAATCTGTGAGCCAGACAGCAATAATTCCCAATCCCTTAGTGTGTGTGAAAGTCGTCCTACAAGCCCCGACCCCGATAACCCGCCTCCCTCTGTTATTCCTGCTGTTATACCCCTATCTCACCTATGCGGTTTTACTATGTGAGGGCCGACACGCAGAAAAATGGAAACCTAATCACAGCGCCAAAACTTGCGGTGAATCATGATGAATCGTACTCACGGCTACTGCGCGAAACTGTGTAGGTATTACCAGTACACTAAAGGTGTTTAGGATAATTCACAAATGCTAAAAGCATTTTCTACACTATAACATTTTTTTAAAACACATCAGTAATTATGAGGCAGATTTTATTCTTGAGTTAAACAGATTTAATTTGCACAAGGTTACAAAAAAATTTGTGTTCAACACATTTGTGTTCAACAAAACGTCAGGTTGTCTTACAAACACACAAACTAAAATTTAAACTCTTGTCTAAAGAAAGACAGACATAAGTATTAGAGTATACAGGTACAGTATTAGTTTAAACCTGGTGTGTTGATTCTAGCATTATATCACAAGCAAAGTACATAAGATTTAACAATAACACATTATTATACAGGCCACAATCAGACCTACAGTATATGGTAGAGTGGCCAGAGAGTCTCATCAGACCTGAGAATTTTGTTTCTCATGGTCTGAGAGTCCTTCAGGTGCC